>OX465277.1:46971746-47274246 GCA_949987645.1 Tachina grossa
ATTAATTATTATTATTATTATTATTATTATATTATTATTATTATTATTATTATTATTATTATTATTATTATTATTATTATTATTATTATTATTATTATTATTATTATTATTATTATTATTATTATTATTATTATTATTATTATTATTATTATTATTATTATTATTATTATTTATTATTATTATTATTATTATTATTATTATTATTATTATTATTATTATTATTATTATTTATTATTATTATTATTATTATTATTATTATTATTATTATTATTATTATTATTATTATTATTATTATTATTATTATTATTATTATTATTATTATTATTATTATTATTATTATTATTATTATTATTATTATTATTATTATTATTATTATTATTATTATTATTATTATTATTATTATTATTATTATATTATTATTATTATTATTATTATTATTATTATTATTATTATTATTATTATTATTATTATTATTATATTATTATTATTATTATTATTATTATTATATTATTATTATTATTATTATTATTATTATTATTATTATTATTATTATTATTATTATTATTATTATTATTATTATTATTATTATTATTATTATTATTATTATTATTATTATTATTATTATTATTATTATTATTATTATTATTATTATTATTATTATTATTATTATTATATTATTATTATTATTATTATTATTATTATTATTATTATTATTATTATTATTATTATTATTATTATTATTATTATTATTATTATTATTATTATTATTATTATTATTATTATTTATTATTATTATTATATTATTATTATTATTATTATTATTATTATTATTATATTATTATTATTATTATTATTATTATTATTATTATTATTATTATTATTATTATTATTATTATTATTATTATTATTATTATTATTATTATTATTATTATTATATTATTATTATTATTATTATTATTATTATTATTATTATTATTATTATTATTATTATTATTATTATTATTATTATTATTATTATTATTATTATTATTATTATTATTATTATTATTATTATTATTATTATTATTATTATTATTATTATTATTATTATTATTATTATTATTATTATTATTATTATTATTATTATTATTATTATTATTATTATTATTATTATTATTATTATTATTATTATTATTATTATTATTATTATTATTATTATTATTTTATTATTATTATTATTATTATTATTATTATTATTATTATTATTATTATTATTATTATTATTATTATTATTATTATATTATATTATTATTATTATTATTATATTATTATTATTATTATTATTATTATTATTATTATTATTATTATTATTATTATTATTATTATTATTATTATTATTATTATTATTATTATTATTATTATTATTATATTATTATTATTATTATTATTATTATTATTATTATTATTATTATTATTATTATTATTATTATTATTATTATTATTATTATTATTATTATTATTATTATTATTATTATTATTATTATTATTATTATTATTATTATTATTATTATTATTATTATTATTATTATTATTATTATTATTATTATTATTATTATTATTATTATTATTATTATTATTATTATTATTATTATTATTATTATTATTATTATTATTATTATTATTATTATTATTATTATTATTATTATTATTATTATTATTATTATTATTATTATTATTATTATTATTATTATTATTATTATTATTATTATTATTATTATTATTATTATTATTATTATTATTATTATTATTATTATTATTATTATTATTATTATTATTATTATTATTATTATTATTATTATTATTATTATTATTATTATTATTATTATTATTATTATTATTATTATTATTATTATTATTATTATTATTATTATTATTATTATTATTATTATTATTATTATTATTATTATTATTATTATTATTATTATTATTATTATTATTATTATTATTATTATTATTATTATTATTATTATTATTATTATTATTATTATTATTATTATTATTATTATTATTATTATTATTATTATTATTATTATTATTATTATTATTATTATTATTATTATTATTATTATTATTATTATTATTATTATTATTATTATTATTATTATTATTATTATTATTATTATTATTATTATTATTATTATTATTATTATTATTATTATTATTATTATTATTATTATTATTATTATTATTATTATTATTATTATTATTATTATTATTATTATTATTATTATTATTATTATTATTATTATTATTATTATTATTATTATTATTATTATTATTATTATTATTATTATTATTATTATTATTATTATTATTATTATTATTATTATTATTATTATTATTATTATTATTATTATTATTATTATTATTATTATTATTATTATTATTATTATTATTATTATTATTATTATTATTATTATTATTATTATTATTATTATTATTATTATTATTATTATTATTATTATTATTATTATTATTATTATTATTATTATTATTATTATTATTATTATTATTATTATTATTATTATTATTATTATTATTATTATTATTATTATTATTATTATTATTATTATTATTATTATTATTATTATTATTATTATTATTATTATTATTATTATTATTATTATTATTATTATTATTATTATTATTATTATTATTATTATTATTATTATTATTATTATTATTATTATTATTATTATTATTATTATTATTATTATTATTATTATTATTATTATTATTATTATTATTATTATTATTATTATTATTATTATTATTATTATTATTATTATTATTATTATTATTATTATTATTATTATTATATTATTATTTCAGTATCGCTTCTTGCCCAACTTCCGGTAGATGTGCGTAGAGGTGGCTTATACTCAACGGGTGTTTTAAGCTTTCTAGCAGCGCGCCACAAAGAGTAATTAGACGCTGGTGTGACATCAAGACCTTCCAGATAATTTTTAAGAGATGCAGTTTTTTCAGATGCAAGCAACTCTTGGAGTCGTTTAGTGCACTCTTTAAATCTGATTTTATTTTGTGGTGATCTGTGCTGTTGCCATTCCCTTCTAGCTCTTCTTTTTTCACGTACGAGACGTTCAATGTCTGTAGAATAAATTTTATTAAACCCAGTCTGCGGATGGGAGTTAGTGGCATGTTCAGCAGCCTGTTTAATATTCTCGCTGAGATTGGCAATGTTAGATTCAATATCATCGGATGTTCTAAGCGTAATGTTTTCCGTACAATGACTACTGAGATATTTTTTGAACCCCAGCCAATTAACACGATTGATCATCTTCACATATGGGTCAGGTAAGTTACTTCTTAATGGACTACAAATTGTAATGATCGTCGGAGAGTGATCGGACGAAAGATCAATAGAAGCCTGAACTTGAATTAAATCCCTAGAGATATTTTTTATGATGCCAAAATCTATAACATCCGGAATTTTTTGTATGTCAGTAGGCCAGTAAGTGGGCTCCCCACTCGAAATGACATCCAAGCCCATTTTTGAAATAGTGTTGAACAATGCTCGACCTCTGGGGGTAATAAGACGCGAACCCCAGAACGTATGCTTAGCATTTTAGTCGCCAGCTGCTACAAAACAAGGTCCAAGAGATTTGTAGAAATCCTCATATTGATTCTCAGTGATTGAAAATCTGGGAGGGGAGTAAATTGATGATATAACAAAATTTGTACAAAAACTTTCAATGCCAATATTTGTTGCTTGTAGGTGTTCTTCACAAATGTTATCAAGAACATAGTGCTTGAGTCTTGACTTTATTAGAATTGCTGATCCACCGCAAGCCCTTCCTCTAGGGTCCTTTGTATCATATATAGTGTAGCCATAAATTTTAAAAAGACTTCTCGAAGTCAAATGAGTCTCAGATACTAACATTACATCAATATTTTTTTCCATGAGAAAGTGCTCAAGTTCATTTTTATGTTGGCGAATGCCGTTTGCGTTCCAGAAACATATTGTTAACGTGTTCATGGCTTATTAATTAATGCTTGAAGCAGAGTATTCTGCATTCGCAGCATTTCTTGCATCATGCTAGTCATATTTATTGTAAAATTGTTTATAGTTTGCACCAGATTTTCAATAGTAGCTTCAAGGCGATTAAAATTAAAGCTGGCGTCAGTATTTTTTGAATTATTTGGCGAGGAAACATTTTGTGTGGGAATTGAATTTGTCTTAGCAGCATCTGCATACGATACACGGGAAGTAACTGGTTGGCTCATTTGCGCAAAAGTGGCAGAGTAAGCGTTTGCTGATTGAGCTGGAGCTAATTTAGGTTTTTGCACCATAGTTTCCTTTACGAAAGAATACACAGGATAACCTCTGTAGTTAGCGGTGTGATTACCTCCAAAATTACTGCATTTTTTATCACTTTGATCTTTTGGCTTATTGCAACTAGCAGTGCCATGTAATTCGCCGCACACAACACAAACAGAGGGTGAATTGCAGTATGTTTTTGTATGGCCATATTCTTGGCAATTATGGCACTGTACAGGACCTGAACGCTTATGTGGCTCTTCAACTGTGATTTTTCGGTACAAGAGGTATTTCAAATTATAAATTGGATGCGTTTCATTTTTTTTCAATTTTATATCATTAGGCTCAAGTTCAACACGAAATAGGGGTTGGGGAATCTTCTCTCTATTTATTATATTGGACACATTTTTTACCTTAAACCCCTGGAGGACGAGTGCATCTTTCATTTCTTCGGGAACAACATAAGAATCTATGCCCTTCAATACGATCTGCATGCCTTTAGCGCTCTTAAGCTGGTATGTGTAGAAGCTTGTTTTATTTTTTTCAAATTCAGCAACCATTTTGCGGAAATCTTTTTCGTCATAAATTTGGACTTTAGTTTCATCGATGTTGCCACGTTTTATTGGAACAATGTGAAATTTATTCTCACCAATGACCGAAATTAATTTTTTAATAAGGGCATTTGAATTTTTTTGTCTCAAATAGATTGGTGGCGGCTTGGATATTTTATTCGAGGATACCTCGGGTTTGTCGTTGTCATCTTGCAAAATTTCGAAGCGGTTTTGGCGATTAGTTGGGGCTGCGCTGTTATCCCTAGACATTTTTGGAGCAGATGAAATTTTTGAAGAATTCGGGCTTCGCCCACGCTTTACCACGGTTATATATCTGTCCATTCCGACTTGTACCTTGAGTTTCGAGCCGCTGTTATCTGTAGTGATAACTTTGTTAAGTGATGAACACGAGCCTGAAGGGGATGATATTACTGGCTTATATGAAGAAGTACTGGGCAACTGTAATGTTAATGCATCATTACTATTTGGCATTGGACAAAGTGAAGTTGATCGCTGACGAAAAATTGGCTTTGACGTTAAAAAAAGACTTTCATCAGATTTATTATTTATATTTTTTTCATTAAGAGTTTCAGAACTCACAGTAAAATAAGCATTTCTGCCGTTAGAACTCACTTCAATTTTTTTTGTATTTGAGGCACTCATACAAAGAATTCCTCAAGGGATATTCGTTTGTGTTTTTAGTTTTGTTTGCGGTCTTTTTTTGTTTTTGTTATTTATGATTGTTTATTTGTTTAGAGGTACACATATATAGCATTCCTCAATATCACTTTGTTTAATTTTTTTTGTTTGCGGTTTTTTTTTTGTTTTTGTTATTTTTACTATGTAAAAATATTAGCAAAGCATAAAGCTTATTTATTAAAGACAGTATGTACATATTACGAATATTATGTACTACGAATATTTTTTGTTTGTTTAATTTTTTGTAAGAAAAATTCCGCTAATCGACTGTTCGCTATGAAGGTACCACGAGAACTGAAAAGCACTAACTTGAAAAAAATGCTTTTTAACTCATAACAGTGCGCATTTTTTTTTTTTTTTAAGCACTAACTTGAAAAAAATGCGCACTGTTATGAGTTAAAAAGCACTAAATCTAGTGCTAAATGCACTAAACTGGCATCACTGATTTATATCGATGCTTGCTCGTTATGAAAAAATTAAGATAGCGCAATATTACCACATTAATATTATAATATTTACCTATACTCATTGTGATTTCCCTAAATGAGTATAGGTATTAAAATTTTAATGTGGCAATATTACGCCATCTTAATTTTTTCATTGTGAGCAATCAACGATTTAAATCAGTGATGCCAGTTTAGTGCCTTTAGCACTAGATTTAGTGCTTTTTAAATCATATCAGTGAGCATTTTTTTCAAGTTGGTGATTTATTTAAAAAGGAACTAAATTGGTGCTTTTTTAACTTTGAGTTTAGTTAGACTAAATATAAATTCGTGATAGTCTTGTGCTTCATAAAAAACGCGAACTAAGATTTTTTCACTTTTTTTAAACTCTAAATTTAAACACATACACACATACTCAATCTAACAAGGTGACTGTACTTGCCTCTTTGCGTTCCTTCCTAATTATAAAATTTCCTGTAAAAATACTGAAAAAACTTAATAAGAATATGAGAATTGGACGTAACGTCTTGGTTGTATGCATGATACAATAATATAAATTTTTTATGTCAAAAATTTCTCATTATACCATGGGTGACCAAGATAAATTTAAAGTTATGTAAATGAGCGAAAAAGATAAACACACACTCAGAAACAATTAATAAAAGTAATTCTAATATAATTTTTTTTTTTTTAAAGAACTTTTTTCTAGAAAACCGTTTCAACAAAAAGTAATATATGAATATTATTATTCACTTTAATTCTGAGTTTAAAACTACTAAAAACCAATTTGTAAAAGAAAATAATTTTTAATTTTCATGTAGGCAAAAGCATTTTTTAACATAAACAGCATACATAATAAATTTCTCGCAGTGCGTTCGAGAAAAATTGGTTAAAATATAAGCAAAAATTTTTCTCTGATAAGACGAAATGAAAGAGAATAAAAATACGTGTGAATTCGATTTGCAAAAATTTGCTACATGATATTCACCCATAGATTAGACCCTTTTTTGATACGGAATGTTTTCTTCGCAGTATTGATTCAATTGGATGAAAGACAGATAGGGAACTACATACTTTCTCGTTCACAGTGTGCAGAAATGGCTATCACAAAAAAGTAATTGACTTTAGAACTAAATCGCTACATAATTTCAAAATTGTAAAAAAAACTTTATGTATCGTTAAAAACATAATTATAGAAATTACAGAGGACACATAGACGTTATAAAAGAATATAATAGCAAATGCGGTGAAGTTGAAGAAATACAGAAGAACGAAGCATTAAAAATTTAAGACTACAAAAATGGAAAATTAGTTTTAGCGCTATGAATTATTCTAAAAGTATAACTAGGGCAATCGATAAGCACCAAAATTTCAAAACATTTCCACTTAAATTTTATTCAAGTGTTTTGATATTTCACCTATAGTGGATGATTTAAGTGAGACATTTTTTGATTTTAATTGAACTATAGTGAATTTTTAATCAGAAATAATTTTTAGTCAGGCTTAAATTAAGTAATTTCAATTCTTTTATTGAATGAAATATTTTTATTAATTAATGTGAGTTTCTAAAGAAGATGATTTAATGGATGATTTAATTTAATACATATATAAAAGAGTAAAAATAAAATTTGAATTCAAATGTTTATCCTGCACATATGTATGTATATACATACACACATATTTATTGCATTTGGTGCTTTTTAGTGCTTTTTTCATGACCGAACAGTGCTTTTTGCTTTAAAATATTTGGCACCACTGATATAAATATAAATACATACTGTTTATATCAAAGTCAGGCAAACACAAATCCATCTTCATATTATTTATAAATAAGTGTATAATATGAGAGAGAGAGAGAGAGAGAGTTAAATGCATGTTTGCAGTGTTGGTATCTCTACGAATAGCAAAAGCACATTCAGCTGTTGCAAAAAGGTTAAAAAGCGCAAAAAAAATACGAAAAAGCCGGTAAAAAAGCACAAAATTTTTTGTTTAATTTTAATACATTAAGCCATTTAAAGAGGAGAGTTTAGAGTGTAAAAGCTGAATGTATAATTTCAAATGGAACAAATCAAGTTTAGGGGCATCTCCCAGAAATTTAAAAACAGTATCCTATCCTATACAAATATGACCAATATCCCAAAAATTTAAAAAAGTACCGTATCTTACAGAAAATTGAAAAATAAGAATAAAAAATTCTTTACGATTTCGGAGCATTTTGTTTGATGGGGTAATATAGACTTTTACATACATACATACAATAGTAGGTGAAGCTAAGGCTTAGATTAAGATATGTATGTTACTGAAAAATCATTTACACATAAAAAATGCATTGAAAGCATCACTTTTTTCTTAAGTACTCGTAACTTAAAAGTATTTGTTTTTGTGATATTCACCCTTATTCCAGTTGTCAACATTGGCAGCACGTCAAAACGATATCAAAAAATTGGGGTTTGGCTACCCGTTGTCTGAAACAACTGACTGCTATTGATAACCTACGGCCTTATGTATAATCAAAAATTGGCATGACGAGTTCCTCTATTCCTATTAAAATAACAAAATTTTTTATTATAAATTATTATTGGATAAATTTATTAAAATAACTTTTGTTCTACGAAAAATACAAATATTTTTTCATCAACTGCATCTGCGTTAAAAGTTTTAACATATTTAGTTTAACATTACCACATTGCTATATTGAAAATTACATGCTTTGTATACTGTTAAATTTGCCACATGGTAATTAATTTGATTTAGATACAAAACAAAAACAACAAACTTGCCAGACCATATTAAAGTATTAAAATTGAAACGTTGCAATATTAAGACACATTTTAATACGCTATTGTGAATTCCCCAAGTAGATATAAAAGCATGTCATTTTCAATATGTAGTTGATAAAAAAATATTTGTATTTTTCGCAGAACAAAAGTTATTTTAATAAATTTATCCAATAATAATTTCTAAAAAAATTTTTTGTTATTTTAATTCGTACGGACACGGCTGTCAGATTTGACGATTTATCGTCATTTTGACGATTTTTGGTGCCAAAAATAGCAAAATGACGATTTTCCCCTTAAAATTGACGATTTTTTACAAGACAATATATTGCAGTTCTTTTATAAAAAAGCGACTGTTTCAATTCATGTATTCCTTATCTTCTAAAATATTTTAGTGTAATTTTGCCCACTCGTTATTTTATATGTATTGATATCTCTATAAATTGATATTCTAAAAAAAAATAAATGCGAAAAAAGGCCAAGTTCCTATACAAAAAAAAAAAGTTATAAGAGTTTAAAAAAGGACAATGGTTTAAATTTCCCAATAAACATGTAAAATAAAACAAATGTATTCACTAGGGCATGTAGATTTTATTTTGCGAATATCGTATGGCAAAAACATAATCTGCACGAAATTTTGAGAAAATTCTCCGAAAAAATCACGTGTCTAAAATCAATCCCTATATTGCGCCTCTAAACATGAAAATGTATTTCCTCTTCTTTAAAACATTTTTTTTTAATTACAATTCTTTCAAATAAAAAAATTCATGTACGTACATTCCACGTACTTCCAGCTTTTAATTTTTTCGCGAGCTACCTTAGACTTATACATAATATTTCGTTACCCATTTTCATCTATAAAGTCAATGCCTTCAAATAAAGCAGGCAGTAGTCAAACAAGAAGATCATGAAGAAGAAATAAATTTCATGTCGAGATGCGCGGTATAGCGTTTGATTTTACACCCATGGTTTCTTTGCAAAATTTTCTTAGAATTATTTTTTAGAAATCGAGTTTAGAAGAGATAGAAGAATGTATCGAAAAATTTAAAAAATCACGATTTCAAAAAAATAATGAGTTAGGCCATTTCTATATTAAGGTAGCAATATGCAGATTTTGTTTTTACTATACGATTTTTTAATCTTTTCTATCCATACTAATTGGACCGGCCTGGTATACACGTTAAAAAATTCATTTTGATTTGTCCGATTTTTTTGACGATTTTTCGAGTATAAAATGAAGATTATTTTATAGTTTATCGGGATTTCGAGGATTTTTTGACTATTTTATCTGGCAGCCCTGCGTACGGAAGAAAATAATTCAGTCTCTCATAACATTCATACAAACATGCCTTTTACTCTCTCTCTCTCTCATATTATACACTAATTTATAAATAATATAAAGATGTTGATGACGTTGATATACACTGTATGTGTATTTATATCAGTGGTGCCAACTTTTTTAAAGCAAAAGGCACTGCTCGGTCATGAAAAAAGCACGAAATGCAATAAATATGTTTGTATGTATATACATATGTGCAGGATAAACATTTGAATTCAAATTTTATTTTTACTCTTTTCTATATTAAACTAAATCATCCACTATAGTCGAAATACCAAAACACTTGAATAAAATTTAAGTGGAAATGTTTTGAAATTTTGGTCCTTATCGATTGCCCTAGTTATACTTTAAGAATAATTCATAGCGCTAAAACTAATTTTAAATTTTTGTAGTCTTAAATTTTTAATGCTTCGTTCTTCTGTATTTCTTCAACTTCACCGCATTTGCTATTATATTATTTTATAACGTCTATGGGTCCTCTGTAATTTCTATAAATATGTTCTTAACGATACATAAAGTTTTTTTTTACAATTTTGAAATTATGTAGCGATTTAGCTTTAGATTTATTCTCTTTCATTTAGTCTTATCTGAGAAAAATTTTTGCTTATATTTTAACCAATTTTTCTCGAACGCACTGCGAGAAATTTATTATGTATGCTGTTTATGTTAAAAATGCTTTTGCCTACATGCAAATTAGAAATTATTTTCGTTTACAAATTGCTTTTTAGTAGTTTTAAACTCAGAATTAAAGTGAATAATAAGGTTTATATATTACTTTTTGTTGAAACGGGTTTCTAGAAAAAAATTCTTTTATAAAAAAAATTATATAAGAATTACTTTTATTAATTGTTTCTGAGTGTGTATCTTTTTCGCTCACTTACATAACTTTAAATTTATCTTGGTCATCCATGGTATAATGGGATATATTTGACATACAAAATTTATATTCAGGCCTATTCTCGATTAAGTATCGTTTTAAAACGTCACATAAAAACGACATTTTTACCTTGAAAAGATACCGTATTACCCTAGCACCGTATTATCATTTTAATATAAAATTGTCGTTTTCATGTGTCGTTTTAAAACGATACATAAACGGAAATAGGCCCGATTATTGTATCATGCATACAACCAAGATGTTACGTCCAATTCTCATATTATTATTAAGTTTTTTCAGTATTTTTATAGGAAATTTGATAATTAGAAAGGAACGCAAAGAAGCAAGTACATTCACCTTGTAAGATTGAGTATGTGTGTATGTGTTTAAATTTAGAGTTTCAGAAAAGTGAAAAAATCGCGTTTTTTATGAAGCCACAAGAATATCACAAATTTATATTTAGTCTAATTGCAAAACGCACTAAAGCACTAAATTCAAAGTTAAAAAAGCACCAATTTAGTGCCTTTTAAAAAAATCACCAACTTGAAAAAAATGCGCACTGTTGTGACTTAAAAAGCACTGAATCTAGTGCTAAAGGCACTAAACTGGCATCACTGATTTAAATCGTTGATTGCTCACAATGAAAAAATTAAGTTGGCGTAATATTGCCACATTAAAATTTTAATACCAATACTCATTGTGAATTCCCTAAATGAAATACAAGGAATACACGAAAGGGATGTAGTGATTGAACTGACACGACTTTGTTATGAGATTGGGGAAAAATGTAGCACAAGATTCTAACAGATGTGAAAATTCATAAATTATATTTAAGGATGGATAATAAATAAAAAAATGTACACAAAAATATATGTTTTTATTGTTTTTTTTTTGGTTATATTTTCTTTGTTTTTTCATAAAATTTTTTCTAAATAATTACATCCGTATTCATAAAAAAAGTTGATTGAGGTTTAAAATTCATATTAGTTAAAAAACATTTTAAGGCTAAATAAAGTTTTTTAAATATTGGTATTCAAAATCAGTATTTTAACTAAAAATCACTGCATTCTTTATTTGTCACTTGCATATTAGTTCTGCAAAACAACGATTGTTAATTCACAAAGTACTCGTGTCTTTATTTGCTTGTTTGTCCCTTTTCAGAGAAATATTGGTTCTATAAAATAAAAAATGTGTTCCAACTTGTATTTAATAAAAAAATAAAAAAGAGTTCACAACGAATCTTTGTTAAAAGTGCTTTTATAAATTTTTTTTATTGCAAATTCAGAAGCACTTGAATAACGAGCTTTAGTTTGTTTGTTTTGCGTGTTTATACATCTCTAGCTAATTTTCTACAATTATAGTAGCCCAATTCACAAACATGTGCAAATGGTCTTGCATCGTAGCATGTGCAAAATGGTTAGTATATTTATACCCACCACTTAACAATTCTTAGTGGTGAGTATCAATATACTATACCATTTTGCAAATGCTACGATGCAATACCATTTGCACAAGATTGTGAATTGGGCTATTATTTTTTTCAACACATAAAGTGAGAAAACAATGACTGGGAATGGAAACTGGAACACTAATTTTCTTTTAAATATTCTTTTGGAGTCTATTTGATTTTCTTCTAAATAACACTGGCATATACACGCATACATAAGTACATATGTACATACATACACGAAAAGTTAAAAATGTAAACAAAAACGAAGCAAAATTCCAACAATGTCATCTTAAAATTGGTTTAAACATGGATGCAGGCAGTTTTAAAATTTGCTGATTTACACTAAAATTCTATTATGAATACAATTTTAGCGAATTTTGCTTAAACATTTGAAATGCTGTTTAAAATTTTTATGAATACGGCTTTAATATTTACATTTATTTTTAACAAAAGAATTTAAAATAATTTACATTTATTTTAACTTTTTTCTTCTTCTTGAAGTCTATCAATTTCCATTAATAGCATGTCAAGCTCATAATCAGTATTGGTTTTCTTTATTGCTGAATGATACCATGCATATGTACTTATACCATCACTTTTGATGTTCCTTTTATCATCTTGATAACTTAGTTTTAGTTTATGTAGTTGCATAGTATATAATTGATTCAAACTCGACTTAACCTTTATGTCAACGGCAACATACCTGGGTATGTTTTTAGTTTTGAAAACGCTGTAGCTCTAAACTGGATAACCGGATCGACTTGAAATTTCTTGATATCCTAGTCAAAACTGTTTTACGCAATAGTTCTAAGTTTGGTTAGGATTAGATCATCCGTTCGGAAGATAAAGCCCATTTACAAAGTTGCACCCTTAAGTCAACAGAATACATACCTGGGTATGTATAGTAAAACGCATGCAAATATAATAATATAATATAAAAGTATAGTTTATTTTGAGCTAAGTTTTGTAATTATTTTTTTATTATTATTATATAATGTCAGTTTTAATTATTTTTGCTTAAAATTATTGAAATTCAAATACATCTATCGCATTGAGGTAAGTCTTTGGAATGCTCTGCGCACACTGGTTTGTTGCATAATGTGCATGCTTTACGAGTAGGGCGTCGTTTCGAGCAGATGTAGCAATTCCCCTTTACTTTTAGCCGGCCCGTACTATCACGTTCCTCCGATGCATGTGCCTCAGCATCCACAACTCCGATGGGCCCACCTTTTATGGCTTCGATTGCCTGGATATTCTGCTGTTATTCGCCCTTCTTTCCATTTCTGGCTTGCACAATTGCTCGCTAAGCTGATGGAGAAACATCCTATGGCGGCTTGTAGATGTCTTCAGGTGAGTGTTGTTGTCAATGTATATTACGTATGCAGCAAACGCAGCAACGTCCACAATATTATAAAAGAGAGCCAGAGGCCATCTTTTTGTGCGCCGCTTCGTACTAAATTCGGACAAGCACTTGTCCATGTTATCAACGCCACCTTTGGTTTTGTTGTAGTCTAATATAAGCAATGGCTTCTTCTTAGGACCGGTCGTTTCTGTTGTATAATGAGTAGTGGACAACATTACAACTGCCTTGTTTTTCTTGGGAACGTACGAGCACATCGTAACGTGATTACAGAACCCAAACATTGATGATTCAGCCTCACGTCATTTCGGGTTGGCAAATGCTGCTGGCACGAATGTACGCCTTTTGTTGCAAGTACCCAATATAGATAAATTTTTGTCTAACATCAAAGTTTTTGCCAAGTTGTAGCTAGTGAAAAAGTTGTCACATACAATATTTCTTCCACTTCCAGCAAAAAGGTTGACACATAAATCCTTTACTACTCTTTCGCCAACGTTTCTTTCATGTTCACCAGATGGTGCCATTCCTGTATAGATTTGTCCCTGCATTGAAAAATTATATTCAATTTAGTTATTTAGATTTTCAACAATTTTCAACAATATTCATTGTACCTGCAATGGATAGGAAGAAATGGAGTCGCACACCCACCACACTTTTATTCCATATTTGGCAGGTTTTGATGGTATGTATTGCGTGAAGCCAGTTCCACCACGATAAGCATACAATTGTTCATCTACGGTGACGTTGGCTCCAGCCACGTAATATCTACGAAGACAGCTGTTAAGAATCGAAAAAACGTCCGATATTGCTGCTGCTTTGTCAGTTTGTTTTCGTTGCTGGCGTGTGTTTCCATTATCAAAACGTATGAAGCGGCTTATTTCCCAAAATCGTCGTACACTCATTGCGGCACGATATAGTGGATGTGAAGTAGTTTTCCACAAATCTTTCGTATGCACGTAGTAAGAATGTGTAACGCCACTTAGCAAAAGTAGGCCCAAATATGCATCAAATTCACTTGTTGTTATGGGAATCCATGATCTCGGTTCTCTTGTTGGATGTTTTGCGTTGTCAATATCATAAAATTACCTTGCCTTTCGATTTGATTCACGAATAATTATGTCGCATATTTCGTTTGACATTATCAATTGGAACGTTTCTGCAATGGTCAAACCCTGCGTTGCCCGTACTGGTCCAGATTCTGCACTTCTTAGAATGTTGTGCGTACGGAATCTTACAGGTTGTGGTTGTATCGAGGACCAAACATTACCATCTCTGGCAGTAAAAACTTCGCCAGTTTCAATTGGTGCATCTTCAAGATCTTCATCAGAATCACTGTCGCCCTCTGGGTCATATTCTGGTAACATGGGTTCTTCAACGTCTAAGTCATCTCCACCAATATCACCTAAAGCCTCGTCACCAACTATTGAATCGTGGTCACTTGTTTCTTCTTGGCTCTCTTCAAGCGCTTGCCGAATATATGCTTGTTGTTCTTCGTATGAAAGTGCGCTTAGTTGTCGCGGAGTAAGCCATTCACCATCAGCCATTTCACTTTTAATATTTTTTTATTTCCGCAAAATAAACAGAAACGTCTTTTCACTTCAAATCGCAAATGTAAACTAAATTTTCTGACGATGCTACAAAGAATGAAATTTCCGCAACAATAAATGTTTCTACCTGCCTATATTATATATTTATTATATACGTATGTCGTCTACCTATACAACCACTTTTTTCAACAAACAATGACTGTGAGGATGAAATTGGTTATCATAAAATTTTTTAGCCTTTTGTCCATTTCTAACAAACTAAAAAAATAATTCGGAAATTCCAACAAACCAGGTAGATACGTAATTAGCATTTTTATGCTAACGACGTACCATTCCCCATACAAAACGTAAGTACATACCCAGGTATGCTGCTGTGGACGTGCGTAAAGCATTTCTGCTGTTGACATAAAGGTTAAAGGTAAGCATATTATCAAACAAACAATCTCTATATGAACTTAGGCTATACTTATCTAAAATGGTTTTCTTGACCCCCTTCGATTTCTTTACATCATTTTGATCTTGAACACTAAATGAATAAATTTTAGATCGCAACCCAACAAACTCTTTCATTATTTTTCCACCATTTTCGCCTTTCATCCCAACCTTTTTGTTTAAACGAGGAATACCATACATGTATGTTATCTGCAGGATAATCAAATGTGTCAAATTCATCAGTCCGTATTGTATATATGAATGAATCAATATCCATATAGTTTAATGACAATTTTGATTTAAATTTAGGCTGCATGTAGCCATAATGGAAATTATACATTTTCCATTTGGAAAGTTCTAACACATAAAATCCTAAGTAAATAGGATTATTATAATATGTCTGGAGCCTATTCATTTGAATCGCCAACATATCTTCTGAAAATATAGACAAACTGTGGAAATTGGGCTTAGATATCCAATCTTGGACTCCCAAATGATTGCAATTTGTTATGTTCCAGTTTGTTACAATTCGAACATCTTTTGTCTTATCTACATTTTTCATAGTCATACCGCATTATTGAGCAATTTGAAGAAGTTTTCCTCAAACGTATTTTTTGCGTTAGCTATACGCTTGGTATTTAAGTCTTTATATGATTTTTACCATGGAGATTGTTTGAAGGTGAGAATCCAATGTATTTTCTTTAGAATCAAACCATACTCTAAACATTGCTTAAGAATTCTATAGTGAATAATATATGAATGGTTAGTAGAAAAGTCAGAAATTAATTTAGTTTTATTCTTTCCGCACAAAAAGGTAGGTCATTGTGCGATTTCTGTAAATTAGAGGGATATTCTAAAATTACTTCATACACATAACCATCATTTGAATTATTGTCTATCCGATTTGGATCCAGATTTAGCTCATCACTTGATAGCCATCTGAATCCTCCGTATGGAAGATATTTGGACATAGCCCAACCGTAAAGGTTATTGGCATCTAGGTACATTAGAAAATCTGAGGGTTTCTCTTTATCGAAATCCTCTACACATTTACTGTTTGCTTTTGAATACCTTTTACTACATTGTACAATCCCCCCAAGCATCCCTTTTTTAAAGAAATTATACATAACTATCTCAGTTAACAACTCTAATTCTATATTTGTGTACTTCAAGATAGCATCCCACGATAGTCCAGGACCAGTATAGTACTGGCTTGAATCTAGGTTATATATTCCCTCACAAACTTTTCGAAAATTTTCGAATACATCAGTTAGTAATATTACGTCTGTTTTTAAATACAACTCCATATAGTCTTGTAAAGTCTGCAATCAAATGTGTGCCAAAATTTTTTTTGCATACTCGTAATCTTCATCCGAACATTCTCTATTGGTAAGTGTGTTGAAAAAGTCTTCCCTCGCTGGAAGTTGACTATCATTTAATTTTTCAAAAGAATTGAGATAGTTGTAAGGGAAAGCACCCTTTCTTCTAACCAGATCAAACTCTATTTTTAATGTAAATTGCTCTTTAATTGTACAGAAATCGTTATCCGTAAGATTATTGACTAAAGTTTCTAAGCTGTCGGGCATAAAACGTAAGGTGTCTAAAAATCTAAGTTCAAGATTGAAATCGTCATTCATTTTGCATATGTTGATAAAGATATGTAACGTTCTTTATTAAGTGGAAAGACTTTTATATTCTCAGACTTAGACTAGCTCTTTAACAAAAAGATATGAGTCATAAGACGAACATTTATGAAAATAAATAGGGATAAATTTTGGTCGTTGATATTTTAAGTTGCACATATTATGAGCTACACCTCTAAATTTGCCATGTATCTCTTATGCGATCACTACCTAAAAATGTATCACATTTGTGGCCATTTACAGCATTTTGAAAACTGAATATCTCTGAAGGGGTAAAGAATCCATTTGTGTCTTACTCATTAAATAATTAGTATATATATCCTCACAATCTTCAATTAAATAATCAACAAATTTTGCTGCTGCATCCTTACCAGTATAAATTCTAAACTTATCTATATTATTGTTAATATATTTAATATTATAACTAAAATCACAGGGAATATGCTTTTTAGTTAAATTATTTTTTTCACTTACTCTACATTGGATGTCCTCAAGTATGCTCTCAAAATCTACATACACGACAAAAGGCACATACATCTGTCGTTGATGGTCCTTAAATTTTAGCGTAGCGTTCTTATGGGATGGTAGCTGGGATACAATTTTACCACACTCCGCTTTGTGTTGCTCCATGATCCTTTCACTGTGGGTATATTGTAGACATGCATTCTACAATTTAAGAGCGTGTTCATGTTTTGTCGTTTGACCCCTTAATAATCTGTAAAAAAAATTTAAATTTAATCATTTACAAAAATTATTATAAAAATTTTAACTTAAATTTCTATATATTTCTTTTATTTATATTAACTAGTACTTAATACTTTTAGCTTACCTAGACATATTTTCTATTAGAACGTAATGATGACCAACGATATTTTCCAACAAAAATAAGTTCATATGATTACATTTTTCCTCCTTTGTAATATAATACGGACCAACAATTACATTATTTTCCCCATCATAACCAAATACGTTTACGCTGATTCCGCTATTCCGCTTCTCAAATATTTTAATATCTTTTAAAGATATTGGAAATATTAAATTCTTAAAATCTAGCGTTACAGCGTTTTGGGTACAAATGATCTCAGCAGTTATGTCATGAATATTGTATGAGGTACATCGTTGTTTACTCTTAATTAGAGAAGTATCCACTGCGGCGATTAGACACTACTTGAATCAATATTGATCGGTGTTTTCTACATTGATGCAAGCTTTTATTTTTTTAAGTTTTTCTGGTAAACTCATCCAGTTTGCTCCTTTAACTAGAGAAGCCTTAGCTCTGCTCGGAAAGTTCATCTCTTTTATTAATTAATCCATACGTTACAATGTTATTTTTGAACGCTTTGCTTATGTTGTAAAATATCATATTATCTTCAGATCTTCCTTGAGTTTTTTCATCAATGTTGGTATTATTTTTTAAATTACCTCTATAAGCATCCGATACTTGTAGTTCTCGTTGTTGTTGTTGATGTTCGTGTTGTTGTTGTGGTTGATATTGTAGTTGTTGATGTTCATAAGTATTTGTGTACCATTGATCGGAGGTAGAAGGTTGTTGCCAATACATTTGTTTTTGTTGCTGGTGTAGTTGATTTTCCAATTGTTGGTCAGTATTTGGGTACCATTGCATGGGCGTAGGAGTTTGCTCCCAATACATTTGTAATTGTTGTTGTTGTTGGGGATATTGATATTGTTGTTGAGGATATTGATATTGTTGTTGTTGAGGATATTGTTGCTGTTGTTGAGGATATTGATATTGTTGTTGTTGAGGATATTGTTGCTGTTGTTGAGGATATTGATATTGTTGTTGTTGTCGAGGATATTGATGTTGTTATTGTTGAGGATATTTATATTGGTCCTCAACATCATGATTTTTGATATGCTCTACAAAACTTTTTTGGTATTTGTATACCTTATTGCAGATATTGCATTTATATACCGAATCCATGTTAATAAATTATAGAATGTATTGATAATATATATTTTTTAAGATTTTATACGACGATGTACTTGCTAGATACAATGCTGTACTTGCTGCTAGATTAGAAAACTTATCAGTTTATACGAATTACGTTCTATTATTACATTGTTACAATATACATATATTTACGATATTTCTTTAAAATAAATGTGTAGATTAAAAAATATACAAAACTGCTGTTCATTAATTTATTTACATATACATACACATGTATATAGTAAGTAAGTATGTATGTATGTATATAAGTATGTATGGTTTGTTTGACAAATGTCAGCCTCTTTGCACATAAAACAAACAATTAATAAAACTAAATAAAACCAACAACAAAAACATTGATATCTTACCAGCATACATAATTTCTTTCTAAAATACCCTTCCATCTCCATCAGCTAAAAAGAATATTACAAAAAAAAACTAATGCCGAGTACACATTATGATATTTTGTAACATTAAAACTGTGCGTACTAGTGCCAACGTTTATCATTTTTTATATTTTTTCTTGTTGTGTGGTATTGTTATCCATATAGAAACATAACGTCAAAGACGTTACACAGATTTTAAAATATGATTATAACACAAGAAATGCTAGATGTGTACTCAGAATTACACAATTGCTTTTTTTGTATAGACTTACCCATCAGCCAACGCTCAAGTTATTGTAAAAACATACACAAACATACGCATGAGTATAACATTGTCTCCCATGATCACACATCTTTAATTCCCTTTGACAATCCTAAATATCTTACGCTTCAATTTCTCTAACCTTCAAATATTTTCATTGCTCATAAATTACATATTTTATTCATCTCTTCAAACTCTTTAAATATAAAAAATAAAAATCAAACTAAAACAAAACCAACAACAAAATATTCATAGATATCCCACAAGCATACATAATTTCTTTCTTTCTAAAATCTAAATTTCCACCATCTAAAAAGAATACTACAAAAAAAGAATACTACTACTCTCGCTTATGCACTCTAAAACCATAAACCTGCTGCAACCACTTGACAAACAAACAAAAAATCACACTTCAATTCAAAATTAAAACAAAAACAAAAGCATACGTACGTGCAAAACATGCGTTCCAACATAATAAACTACGAGTATGTACATCGACGGGCCGACATCTAACAATTCTTATCTCACACTTATCCTCACACAACAAAACAAAAACAATTACACTTCAATTCAAAATTAAAACAAAAAACTAAAACTACGAGTATGTACATCGACGAATCGACATCTAACCATTCTTATCTCACACTTATGCTCACACAACAAAACATCATCATAACATACATGTACAAACCATCGATTACCCTAGTCACTTCACACCATTGACAACAAAACAAAACATCATAATCACGTACATATCTATATATGTACAAACCATCGGTAAACCTCGTCACCTTACACCATTGACTTTAATTACCCAAATTTTCCCATAAATTACAAAATTTCAATTTTAATTAATCAAATTTCACAATTTCAATTGTTGTAGAAACGGCAGTATCTAACTACTGGTGTTGCTAGTGTTGTGAATCATAGTTGAACAACCCTCGTACCTCTGCATTGCACTAATTTGTTGACGCAGCAGTAACCAGTTCATTCACTTGGTTTCTTTTTATTTTCTTTGCGCTGACAACTTGTGTAATGTCGATATTTTGTAATTGGGTCAAAAGCTAAATAATATTTATGAAATAAGTTATTGTCTAGTTAGCATAAGAAAAAGAATTGTAAAATATTATTGTAGAAATATATTTTAATTTTGTATAAATAGCTAATAAGAAATAAAAGTGACACAGTCAGTTGAGAAGACAGTCAGTCTGCAGTGCGTTTTAACTAGAATAAAGAAACCTGCGATTCCCAAGGGACCCTCCAGGTTATAAATAAAAAAGACACCATAACATAATTTGGCGCAGCCGGTAAAGCTTTGCATGCTATTATTCCGCTTGTTTCTGGCTTGGAAAGTTTCTGTTGGTACAGCTTTTATAGCTCGCCTTAGAAGCAGTGAAAAGCAAGTGCAGTCGGTTAAGTGGCCGCAAATTGATCCTTGCTATCATATAATTTCGTCTGTTTCTGACTTGGAAAGTGTCTGTTAATACAGCTTTTACAGCTCGCTTTAGAGGCAGTGAAAAGAAAGTACAGCCGACCTTGTATATGCATATCGATCCTTACCATTATAATAAAAAAAAAATAAAAATAAGTGTATTTCTTAATTTAAAAAAAATTTAAACCTTGCACTGTAGAATTTTTGTTTGTTTGTGTGTGTATTTATAAATTTTTCTGCCACGAAAAACTACAAGTCCGGGTTTGGTCAAATCGTAAGGATGGTAAGTATAAATTTAATTAAATGGACAGTCCACAAAAACAAACGGACAAACTAATACTTCAATTAAATGACTACAACATTAACGTTGGTAGTCTGCAAGTACATGTATGGTCGGAATTGAAAACGTTTAATTCTGATAGAACATTCCTAGATACTCATAAAGAAATTGTAAGGAATAACAAATTTACTAAGTTAGAAGAAGTAGGGTATATACTTGGAGTGATAAGTGAACTAAACGGAAATAAGTCAAAGGAACTCGGAAAACGTATCAAATAGTTAGAAAAGTCGAAATTAGGTTTGGAGAAATTTAGCAAAAAACTAAAAAGTGATATAGATTTTACAAATGAGTTGTTAGAACAGCAGGTAAAAGAGAACGAAGAACTAAGATCACAGTTACGACAGAAAGGACTGAGTGAGAAGGAGATTGAAAAACACTTAAAATTAAAATACTTGATTAGCGAGAAGGACAACTCGATACAAAAATTATCGGTAGCATTGTCAAACGCGAAGAGAGAACTAAATATTGCCTACAGATCTCGTCCACCAACTCCTTCAATTAGTTTGCCAGAAAAATCCACAGCCACGGACTTATCACATACTACCCAAGGACCTCCATCAGTAGTAATTCATACACAACAAGAAATTATAGAACAAGAAGACACGAATACAACAGAACATAATACAAATTTTAGCAAGGAGGAAGAAGGAAATAGATTATTGAATAAAGTGAAAAATTTACTTTCAAACGCGAGAAAAACTGTTAACAGAGGATACACAACAGATACTATAAAGCGAAAATTAGCAGATTTAGCAGAATATGAGAAGGAATTTAAGGAGCTGAGGCTAGAAGAAGTTCAGCTCAAAAGAGAATTTGATAAATACCTACAAGAAGCTAGGAATTCACTAAAGAAGTACCCGTCATCCCCTATAACCACCGAAGAAAATTCCAGTAGCATAAACACAAAAGCATACAACATGCCTGCAATCTCGACAATTACCAAAATAATAAACAATATAGTCCCCACATTTTTCGGCACCGAAGGACCAGATTTAACATCGGAAGTGTTTCGAATCATTCAAGGATGTAAACTAGTAGAACGAGAGCTGTCCTCTGAAGAAAATGGAGTCCCAACACAAGAAATTATAGAATGCCTGAAACTGCGATTAATGGGACCAGCTTACGTTCAAATAGCACCACAAACATTCGGCACCATAGACGCTTTGTGTGATTCAATAAAAAAGGTGTATTTGAAGAGGAAAACTTTAGATCAAATAAGAGAACTCATAGTTTCGTGCAAGCAAGGAAATCAGGAGTCAGCAAGCAGATTTGGTAATCGAATTGAAACTTTTTTAAATGAAGCCGGGAGTTTAGTAACAAATGAATGGAGCGAAGAAGGTAGCAGAAAAACGATACTGGAAGACTTCAAAAGAATAGCAGTAAGAAGCTTTATCAAAGGTCTTAGGGACCAGGCATTAAGGACTAGGTTTATTGGCCAAGAAAGCGAGGGCTTACAGAAACTAACTCAAATAGTAGAGGAAGCTGAGCAACTTTTTGGGGAAAACCCCATCACAATAAACACTATTACCCCGACTACTCAATGCAGTTTCTGTAAGCAACAAGGTCACAACAGAACGAATTGTGAACAGAGGCTTAACACACCATATTGCAATAAATGCGGAGAATATGGACATGAAATTGGGCCAGCATGTGAACCAAACCGAGACACTAGAGTTGACAAGTGTTATTACTGCAACAATAAGGGACATAAGGAAGTAGAATGCAGAAAACGTTTAAGAGCATTATTTTGTAGGATATGCAGAACGTCCGGACACTCAGAAAATCAGTTCTGTAGAAAACCACAGCAAAGATATTCAAGCAACTCAAACACACCGCTAAACACAAACTGGCAACCACCTATCGGTAATTACTTTAGAAGAAATGACAATGACCAAAGAAAACAACACAATAGAACGCAAAGTGCTCAACAGTCTACAACCCAAAGGTCCATCAATGCCAACATGAATCAAGTATACCATGGCCGTGGGAGAAATGAGCCACCAAAATGCTATAATTGCAATGAAACGGGACATCTAAGAAGTAACTGCCCAGCACGAAATTCGGCGGCCCAGCCAAAACTAATGGACTGGGATGCCGAAAATTCATGGACACACGAACAAATTGAAATGAAATCAGCAAACGAAAGTTTATTATCATTAAACCAAGTGAGGGTAGAAACTAAAAAGACTGGCAAGAAAATACATTGGCATAAAATCATCCATACCTACATACCGGAAAAATATACAGAAAGAAACTATTCTAACTGCAGGTCTGAGTCGCAAAAAGAACAGAATCTGCAAGTTGGTAACAATAGATTAGTAGAGAAAAATGACGCATTTATTGATTTTCCATGCAATGAAGCACTGGGTAAAAACTTATCATTACTGGTAGATACAGGGGCAGACACCACATTAGTAAAAGCTGAGGCTTTAGCACCGCACGTGGAGATAGACTCAAGCAATCAAAAGGACTTGTCAGGCGCATTTGGGGGAAACATTACAACGAAAGGAACTATAACAGCACAACATGCTTGCATAAAAACACTTGCAGTACAGATGCATGTAGCACCAGAAGGTAGCCGACTTCCAGCAGATGGATTACTCGGTAGAGATGTATTATAGAACAGAACTGTTACCGATACAATTAACAAATATATTAAATTTTTTGATAATAAGCAAGAAATAGCATCTTTACCCCTTCCTACAGAAGGAAAAACCCCCCAGGTGTATATAGCCGAAAATTTATCTATCAAGGGGCGCTCCCGGGCAATAATATCGGTCGTAGTTACAACACCTAAAGGATAAATTATAGTAAATAAATTAGAATATTTGCCAGGGGTTTTTGTGGGTGGAACTCTAACAACGGTCAAGGAGGGCACAGCATTTGTGCCCATTTTAAACACCAATGATTCTACAATAAATATCAATGAAAAAATAGGTTTGAGTTATGAGAACCCGAAAAACTACACACTAGAAGCGACATCAGTTATAAATACAATAAGGACTACAGACAAAGATGTGAGAAGTAAGTTACTTATTAAAACAGTACCCTTGAGCTCAGATTTGAATCCGGAAGAGAGGGTTTCGATCGAAAATATTTTGAAATCGCACGACGATGTGTTTCAACTACCAGGAGACAGTCTTACGCACACCAGTGTACTTAAACACAAAATACCAACTGATCCCTGCCAACCTCCAATAAATACTAAGCAGTATAGGCTACCTGAGGTCCATCGAAATGAGATTAATAGTCAAGTAGGCCAGATGATCAAAGACGGAATCATATCTCCCAGCACTTTTCCTTGGAATTCACCAATCCTTCTAGTACCCAAAAAGGCGGGAATAGATGGAAAGAAAAAATGGCGTTTGGTGGTCGACTTCAGAAAATTGAATGATGCTACTATAAAACAGTTTTTCCTATACCACGGATTGACGAGATCCTGGACCAACTGGGATATAGCAGATACTTTTCCACTCTCGATCTAGCAAGCGGATACCATCAAGTTTTAATGAACCCAAGCGATAGACAGAAAACGGCATTCAATACGAATTTGGGCCATTTCGAGTTCAATCGTATGCCTTTTGGTTTAACAGGAGCACCAGCCACTTTCCAGAGAATCATGAATTCAATATTAACCGGTCTACAGGGTATCGACTGTTTTGTATATTTGGACGATATAGTAATATATGGAAGAAATCTAGAGGACCACCAGATACGATTAAAGCGTGTACTAGATGTCTTAAGAAATTATAATCTTAAGTTACATCCTGAAAAGTGTAATTTTCTCCAAAGGGAGGTAGTTTATTTGGGCCACCAATGTTCAGAAAAGGGAGTATTACCGGATCCCAGTAAGACAAGAGCAGTGAAAGACATACCGCCGCCCAAAAATATCAAAGAACTACAGGCATTTCTGGGACTGGTTAACTATTATAGGAAGTTTATACCAAACTCCTCAGATATAGCATTACCACTTAACAAATTATGAAAAAAGGACGTGAAATTGGAATGGACCCAGGAGTGCCAACAAGCCATGGACAAACTGAAGGCAGCAGTCGCAAATCCCGCTCTACTACAATACCCTGATTTTACAAAACCATTTATTCTTACCACTGATGCCAGTAATGAAGCCTTAGGAGCTATTCTTTCTCAAGGAGAGCCAGGTAGTGATTTACCAATTTACTTCGCGAGCAGAGTGCTAAGCGCCACAGAAAAGCGATATTCTACAAAATAAAAGGAACTATTGCCATCGTATGGGCAGTAAAGACGTTTAGACCCTATTTACTAGGCCGACCCCTTACGGTCTTCACAGACCACAAGCCCTTGAAAGGCATTGCAAATCTAAAGAATCAAGAAGGCAGATTAGGCTGCCTAAGACTTAAACTGCTGGAATACGATTTTGAGATATGTTATAAGCCAGGGAAAAGCAATCAGAACGCGGATGCTCTAAGTCGTCTCCCAATAGAAGAAGTAAACATAGGAGCAGTAACTAGAGCGATAGCAAGAGAACTACAAGAAAAACTGAATAAGGGAAGCGAAGCACAAACCAATGAAGTAGATGCAAGCGAAGATATGGAACAGGAAGATACCGCAGCGTATTTAACTAATAAAGAAGATATTAAGAAAGTAATGAAGGCATTCCACGATACACCTTTGGGAGGACACCAAGGGTCACTGAAAACATACCATCGCATTAGAAACCAGTATAAGTGGTATGGTATGCAGCGACAAATTAAAAACTATATTGCCACCTGTAAAATTTGCCAACGAAGCAAAAGTTCGAAAGTAGAAAGAATGCCGATGATTTTAACAAAAACACCGAATAGACCATTTGAAAGAATTTATATGGATATTGTTGGGCCATTAGGGCAATAAATATGTAATTACATTTTTGGACGATTTCTCGAAATTCCTAGCATGTGCGGCCATCCCAGACATGGAAGCAACCACGGTGGCAAAAGAATTCTTCAATGAAATAATTTCCCGTTTTTTCATCCCCAAGGTTTTGGTGACTGATAATGGTACAAATTTTACTTCGAAACTATTTAGAGAAGTTTGTAAGCTGTTAGGAACAAAAAATATTAACAGCACCCCCATCACACCCAATCCAATGGATCATTGCAAGGAACTCATAGACCTTTGGCAGAGTTTTTGCAAAGTTTCGTTAAGATGGATGGCACTAATTGGGATGAATGGTTACATCATGCTATGCATGTACACAATAATACGAGGCATATGTCTACCAAACAAACACCTAATAGAATCCTATATGGATTCGAGTTTGAAGTACCTGTTAAACTAAAAGAAAAACCGTCACCCGTGTATAATGCAGATAATTTTAGTAAGATCTTAAAATACCAGATACAACGAAGCTAACAACTAGTAAAACGAAATCAAGATCAAGCCAAGGCCAACTCCAAGAAACATTACGACAAGGGGACAAAGACAAGGACATTCAAGGTAGGACAAAAAGTATGGCTGAAAAACCAAGGACGAAAGAACAAATTCTCACCCATTTGGTTAGGACCTTACAAAGTTTTACAAGTCCCAACACCTGTAAATGTTAAGTTAAAAATTAGAAATTCCGAGAAGGTGTACCATAACAATTTGGTAAAACCATATGTAGGTTAATTATTTAGGTGTCTTAATAGTGGTAAACCCCCAGAAAGCCCTGCCACTCCAGAGAAGAATGCAGGAAGATAGAAAAAAAACAGTACTGAAGACGATAAGAGAAAAATCGTGTGACAAGAAACAAAACAAGACATTCAACAAAACAAAGTAGAAGTTATGAAAGAAGAAACAGAACAGAACACAAAACAACAACAGATATAGAATACAGAAACAAGCAAACTCTTCCAAACTGAATATAATAAAAAAAAAAGGCTACAGATAGAGGAAAGCCAGTACACAAAATACGTATAACAAGAAAATGAAAGCTCTAAAACCAAAACAACTAGAGATAGTAGCTAATCAGGAATAGCTCAGAATTAGTTTAAAAAAAAGAAGACCTATCACTTTATTTCCAAGCTTAGTGAACTTTGGCTCGAAACCAAATGTTCAAGGCGAAATAGAAGTGCAAGGCAATATAACAATAATAATGAAGAAAAGGAAAAATAAGATACAAAAAATACACATGCAGGCGCACATAAAAAGAAATAGAGAATAAAATAAGAATATAAATAAATGAGGAGGATATTCAAGCTCCAAGGAAGACCTGTCACTCCATTTCCAACCTTAGTGAACTTTGGCTCGAAACCAAATGTTCAAGGCGAGATGGAAGTACAAGGTGATATAACAATAATAACAAGAAAGAAGAAAAATAAGACATAAAGCACACATATGCAGGCGCATATAAGAGAAAAAAGGAAATATAAAGTAGATTAACTCATATCATGATCGCTAGTTTAACGACATGGTAGAGTATGTGAAGATATGATAGAGGTAGTCTACCTATTATACATACATACTTACATAAATATAATAATAAAACTATTAACAGCAAAGGAAGAGAAATGCAAACACTGTAGGAAGATGAAACTAATTTTTTTTTTAAATAAACAGACAAGTTGTATGTTAGTGTTTAGTAATATGTTAATGATTGTCTTGTATTACAGAAAAAGAAGTCACAATGATTTAAATGCATCCATTAAACTTTCATTCACTGATTGTCTTGCATTATTATAAAACAAAGGTTTAAATAATTTTCATAGAGATCATTAAACTTTCATGGCTTCATATTTGAAATTTAATTTAATTTTTTTTTTGTTTGTTTTGTTTTATTGTCTTTCGTCATATTCAAAAGTAGAACATTATTTTGCAACTACAACAAAATTACAAGCACTAAAAAAAAAACATTACACGCTTGCTGAGTAATCATCAGATACATACATACATGCACATGTGTGTTGAATGAACTTTTTTTTCTATTTTATGTAAAACAAATTAATTGTAAATTTTATTAAGTAATTTGAGTTTTTCAAGGTTGGAAAACCTTAGGCTAGGTCAGTAAATTTTACACTGTAAGGAAGCAATTACGAAAAAGAATTCAATGGTGAAACCGCTAGTCATCTTTGGGAAAATATAAATATGTATTTATATGTATGTAATGTATGTGTATGTTTATGTATATTATAAATATTTATTACAACAATAATATTTAAAAATGTATATATTAATTGAATTTTCATCTATAAACAATGTAATAATTCTAGCTAAGTTTTTCCACTCAATTCTGTACACTTAGGATTACTATAATTTTACTCTATTTTTTTCTCAAATTAAAAATTTAGAATTTAGTTTGTAAGCTTTGAAATCTAACAAAGGGAAAATTTGTATTGTAAACTAAAATGTTCTTCAAATTTATAATTTTAAAAAGAATTGCCTTTTGTAAGAGCATATATATATACATAAAAAACATTAACAATAACTAGTAGAGCTTTAAAAGAGTTAAAACACTATATTATAAATAAAAGTTTTTTTTTTAGCAAGTAATATATTTGAACGAAACAAGAACAATAATAAAAATAAACAAGTAAATAATAATATTCAAAATTGTAAATTTGTGCTATTAAAATTATATGTTAAGAAAAACACATACCTATGTATTTATGTCATACTAGGTGTGTTTGAGTACACTTCCAATGACAATTATTCAGTAGACTTAGAATAATTGGTTCACATTTGAAATTAAACGTAATACCTTAACAAGTGCACAAATTATCACAGTTAGCAAGTAGTCAATCACAGCTTTTGATTATCAAGAATCCAAACCATATTCTTGCATCAGTGAAATTTTAGTTCTTAGGATTAAATTAATAGTAAATTGAAATATATAAATAATGATTGTATATAAAAAAAAATATTAAATTTTGGTATTTGAAATGTTTACGTTATATTGTAATGTATGCTAGTACTAAACTAAAATAAGTGCAACCGCAGCTCAACTACAACCCCCAGAACAAGAAAATTTACATACATGCAGTGAAGACAACAAATGTAACATCAACAACAACAATAACAAAAACAAATGCAATAATCGTCTAATTTTGACAACACAAGTCTCCTGCCGCCAACAGTTAAGTGATATCTGAAGCTACAACTTTACCCCAGCAATAACAACATAACGGATGAATTTCCAACAACCAAATCAGAAGAAAAATCTACAACATACACTACAAAACAACAGCTTAAACATCAAGTAATACTTTTATCTATCGGGTGAGATGAATTACTGCTGCATAACAGGACTCCCAATAATCTGCTCGAACAGATTATTCCGGAAAGTCAAATCTCAGGAACACTTCAAACAAACCGTTGTATAGATTACAACTCTACGAAATCAACTACAGAGAATTGACATTCGTCTATCCGTCCACATTAAAGGACACGATGCTAGTTCCGTTGCTGTCATCCATACTGCCCACTAATCGACTACACCTTCACAGGATACATGCGGATTTTTTCCAATATCCTAAGTGAGGTAGTTCTTCGTTCTGTTATTCAAAAATTTTGCGAGATAAGCAAGTTAATCGCGCATTGCTGCAAGTTTATATTCAACGTTACTACATAATGAAAAGAGATACCATGTCTCCAACAAACTACAAAGTGAAAAGATAGATCTAACGAGTTATATGACGACTAACTTCAACGTGGATTGTAACGGAATATCAGTCAGTAATCTTCTGAAGGATGGACACAAAAATGAAACATTAGATTTCGAACAAGCCGGTAGGTGTACTAGCAATGTTTTGTTACGCTGTACCGACAAGGAAAACACCCCATATAAAAGTGTATATGACATTCGTTCCAAGATGGACATCCATTACATAAATCATAATTTTGACCACTAACACATCTCAACTCAACTGAGAACAACTTTATTGGTGGTTCTGGTTTCATGATACACCCTTTCTCAGCCGAAGACATTAGTTCGTGATGGTGCTGATTTATTTTTTTTAAACCACAAGCAAGAGCGCCCCCGCATAAAGAAGAAAATTACTGAACACTTAAAGGTGCCACAAATTTCAACAGATAAGGATAAACAAAATCACGTCAACCTAACTTAGATGTCAGGAATCAGAACATCAACAAAAAAAAATCGTATTTTCTTTCCGCCAAAGAGGGAGGTATGTTGTGAGTTGAAGGCACTTATGTATTTTATAGAATAGATCACCTACATGTCAATTACTTATAACGGGTGTTTTTTTAAAGGTATAGAACTTCGAATTGAAATAAAACACAAGAAAATCGTTTTAATGTCCATCAATTTGGCTTTATTGGAAGGATAATTTTATGCCATTAATGCTTAAATATGATTTCGGGCATGTGGCCGCCACGGCTGGCTCGAATAAAGCCAATTCTACAGGTCCAATTTTCAACCACTTTTTCGAGCATATGGGGCCGTATGTTGGCAATAACGCCACGAATGTTGGCTTCCAAGTCCCCTAACGTTTCTGGTTTGTTGGCGTAGACGAGCGACTTCACATATCCCCAAAGAAAATAATCCAATGGTGTCAAATCACACGATTTTGGTGGCCAATTGACAGGTCCATTCAGCGAAATTATGCGCTCATCGAATGTTTCCTTCAATAAATCGATTGTGACGTGCGCTGTGTGGCATGCAGCTCCGTCTTGTTGGAACCACAACTCATCCACATTCATGCCATCCAATTTGGGAACAAAATAGTCGGTTATCATGGCTCTATACCGGTCTCCATTAACGTTAACTGACTCTCCAGCATTATTTCGGAAGAAATATGGCCCAATGACTCCACCAGCCCATAGAGCACACCAAACAGTCAGTTTTTGTGGATGTAATGGCGTCTCAAGGGTCTCATGTGGATTCTCTTCACTCCAAATGCGGCAATTTTGCTTGTTGACGTAGCCATTCAACCAAAAATGAGCCCCATCACTGAACAAAATTTTGCGATGAAAATCAGCATCGAGATCAATCTCATTTTCGGCCCATACACCAAAATCACGACGCATTGCATGGTCTCGCGGCTTTAATTCTTGCACAAGCTGGATCTTGTAAGGTCGCAAGCCAAGATCTTTGCGCAAAATCTTCCATAAAGTTGATGGACAAAGCTCCAATTGCTGTGCACGGTGGCGGATCGATTCATTCGGGTCCTCTTCAACACTTTGCTCTACAGCGGCAATTGTTTCTTCGGTGCGCACTGTTCGACGTCTCTGCGGATGCGTGTTATCACATAGAGTAAACGTAGTGCGAAAACGATCCATGGTTAACCGAATTAATTGCTCTGATGGACGATTATGTCGACCATAAAATGGACGGAGCTTGCGGTAAACTTCGCGAACTGAACCATTATTTTCGAAATAAATTTGCACGATTTGCAAGCGTTGTTCTTCTGTCAACCTATTCATGATGAAATGGCAAACCAAACTAAATATTAATCACTTGACAGCTGACAAAATGGCCGCGAGTTAAAAAAGTGATGCCAACTTAAAGTTCTATACCTCAATAAAAAACACCCAAAACAAACAAAAAAAAAATCACGTCATTTTTTCACTTTTATTTCATAAGTAAAACTACTAAGAAAAAAAAAGAATAATCAACAGAGTACCAACTGAGTATTGATTATTCTTTTTTTTCTGTAAAAAGGAAGGAGTAGTGTGTTTGACTAGCCGTAGTTGACTCAATACTTTGTTTGAGTTATTTGCCCACACAGCCAAACTTTAGCTGTGGGTACTGCTGAGTTTGCATGTTCCCACAGGTAGTTAAGTTAGCTTTAGGAAATTAGAATTAAGATTCATTAAATAAACAAAAACATAACAAGACGGTCGCATCAGCGGCCGTTCGGACAAACAATAGTTTAAATATCATCGCAGTTTAGTATAGTATAGTTGTATAGTATAGTATAGTAGTATAGTATAGTATAGTATAGTATAGTATAGTATAGTATAGTATAGTATAGTATAGTATAGTCTAGTATAGTATAGTATAGTATAGTATAGTATAGTATAGTATGGTATAGTATAGTATAGTATAGTATAGTATAGTATAGTATAGTATAGTATAGTATAGTATAGTATAGTATAGTATAGTATAGTATAGTATAGTATAGTATAGTATAGTATAGTATAGTATAGTATAGTATAGTATAGTATAGTATAGTATAGTATAGTATAGTATAGTATAGTATAGTATAGTATAGTATAGTATAGTATAGTATAGTATAGTATAGTATAGTATAGTATAGTATAGTATAGTATAGTATAGTATAGTATAGTATAGTATAGTATAGTATAGTATAGTATAGTATAGTATAGTATAGTATAGTATAGTATAGTATAGTATAGTATGAGTATAGTATATTATAGTATAGTATAGTATAGTATAGTATAGTATAGTATAGTATAGTATAGTATAGTATAGTATAGTATAGTATAGTATAGTATAGTATAGTATAGTATAGTATAGTATAGTATAGTATAGTATAATATAGTATAGTATAGTATAGTATAGTATAGTATACTATAGTATAGTATAGTATAGTATTATATAGTATAGTATAGTATAGTATAGTATAGTATAGTATAGTATAGTATAGTATAGTATAGTATAGTATATTATAGTATAGTATAGTATAGTATAGTATAGTATAGTATAGTATAGTATAGTATAGTATAGTATAGTATAGTATAGTATAGTATAGTATAGTATAGTATAGTATAGAATAGTATAGTATAGTATAGTATAGTAGAGTATAGTATAAATTTCATTAAAAATGTATTTCGACCAACAAATGACAAAATTGCGAGAACAAATATTTTTACAAATCGAGGAACTTCGAGAAAAAAAAACATATGGATTAGAGAATCCTGCTTTTAATTAAATAATTGAAAAAATAATATCTCAAGCAAGTTAACTCCAGCAAAAAAGAAAATTAAAGTTAAATATTAATATTAAATAATTTTTAAGCAGATAATAAGATATTGTTAAATGAAATTTTTAATACAAATGTATATTATATTTTTCTACTAAAATTTAAATGGTTTTATTTCATTGACAAGGGTAAATATTTAAATTACACTCATGTATCCAGCATTTTGATATCGAACTTTATAGCAAACACTGCGCCAGAATTAATATGGTTTTATGGTTTGTTTTGGTTTTTTAATCCAATTGCTTTAATATTTTCTCTTATCAATAAAAAGAAACAATTATATATTTTCTATAGTGTAAAAATTTTAATTATATTTATGTATCCAGCTAAATATTTTAATTACAATTATGTGTCACAATATTATGTGTTACAATATTGTGTCAAACAAGAACTTGGTCAAAATTTATATCTCACTACTTTTAATGGCCGAACTTTTTTATAGCAACTTGCCCTTTTTTCACATTTATGTTTTCGTGAGGATCTGACTACCTTTTGAAAAATTTGCTATGATAACATTTTTTACACTTAAAATTTCTAATGTGTTTTATTTCTATTCATGATCACTTTGCCAGTTAAAAATGGCAAAGTTACATAAAATAATGGGTTAGAACGTGAGTAAAAATGAATTATTGTGTTATTACAACGGGTCGCCAGTGTGTACGCAATTTATTAATAGTCATCAGGATAGAAACATGTAAAATACAGCGCCAATTTTAGAGGAGTAATCCCGGGTATTTTCTCAATATATTTACATATTAAAGTCTGCTTAGCCGAAGTACATAATTCAAAAGGATATGCACAATGTGCATGCAAGGTTTCAATAGAGTAGGGGCATTAATTTTTGGATTTTCCAATTGAATAAATCAATTAGGACTAATTGTCTACAAAATGTCAACTTTCTACAGTATAATATTACGTAAAATTTTTATGGGCCTGGCTCCACCGACTTTTATTTATACTAGTGCTTATGGTTCATGTAAGGTTTCGTAGGAAAAACCTAATGAGAAATACATGGGTAATAGACTAACAACTGATAAGCCGAAGTACATGAAAATAAAAGCTAAGATTTATGGGTGAAGTCACGGCCACTTTTCAAAACAGGAAATTTTTACTTTGGATAAGTGCAATCTGTATGAAAAATTCCAACAAAATTGAACTTAATTTTGAGTTTACAGTGCTTCTTCCCAATCCCTGATTGAAACTTCTGGTTTCTTAGATTTTTCTTAGTGATCTCTGATTTAGATTAATTTGTGTACCAAATTGCAGCACTCTAGTGCGAATTAGAGTTTTAGCGGATAAAACTTCTTGGTTTTAGGGTTTTCTCATTGGTTTACTTGTCTACACCTGCTTGCGTATAAAATTTCAGCTCTCTACCGTGAACTGTATGTTATAATTTTATGAGCATTACCCCTCGCACTATTTTAAACTCACAATGTTTCTGTGAGCAGCGCTTATAAATCATCCTAATTTTTTTCTAAAATGTACTAGACCGAAGTAGATTAAACACAAGGCCAACATTTTATGGGAGTGAGCACGCCCACTTTTTTAGGTGATAGTTTAAAGTTTTGTATAAGTGTAACGTATATGCAAGTTTTCACTAAAATGGCTTAAGTTAAAAGCTGTATATTAACAGCCTTATTTATAAAACTTTTTAAAGCCTTACAAAGGGATTTTGAGACAAATTTTCATAAGAAATTTTTCCTAAAAAGCCTTAATAAGATTTATAAATAAGGCTGTAAATTTTCAGGTTAAAACAATAGTAGCGTAAAATTTTTTGGGTTTTCAGATTTTTCTAGTTGGTTTCTCACCTAGACCTACTTATGTATCAAATTTCAGCCCATACGCGCAACTTTTAATTTTTAATTTTAATGGGCGCAGCCCCGCCCCTCCGACTAAGATTTCTGGGTTTTCAGGTTTTTCTTGTTGTTTTCTCACCTATACCTACTCGTGTATCCAATTTCAGCTCCTTAGCGCAACTTTTAATTTTTAATATTTATGGGCGTAACCAAGCCCACTTTTCCAAACTTAAGATTTTTTTCGGCCAATGTTTATTATTTGTGCCAAGTTTCGTTGCAAACGGATAATAATACATACAGAAATAGTATATCTAAATATGCTGGGCCGTAGTACACGAAAATGAAGTTGAAATGGCATGGGCGTGTCAACGCCCACTTTTTGAATGAAAAAATTTTAGGCTTGCCCTATCGCAGCATGTATGGCGAATTTCAATAAAATAGCTTCCATTAAGAGCCTTAGATTTGCTTTTTTAATTCTAGCCTTGTGGGTGTAGCCGCGCCCTCCGAGCCAAAATTTTCGGATTTAAAAATTTTTTTAGTTTAATTTTATGGGCGTATGTTTAAAATGTTCGGGTTTTCAGACTTTTCTAGTTCATTGCTCACCAAGATCTACTTGTGTACCAAATTTCAGATCTCTAGCTATAGCGGAAGTGCTTCATAATATTGATGAGTGAGTCAGTAGGTCAGTGAGTCAGTGAGTATGTCTTAAAATATGCACTTTTTGCACCTCCATATCTCCGGAAGATTTCATTGCAAAACTTTCAATCTTTGCATTTGAGATTACATGAATTTATTCTAATTATGATTTAAATTTCATAATTTTACGGATGCGGGGAACAAAGTTATGAGGGGGTAAAAACAGCTCGAATGGCTTCCTGTAAATATACACACTACGTGCATTGGCCAGAATTTGGCCTGACGCACTGCCGTGCGCCTAGATAGTAAGGCACTCGAGTAATTTATTACCTTTATCTTTATATTCTTGTATACTTATTTTTTGAAATAATGAGTCATTCAATGACTGTTGCAACTTCTTTAAATTGTTACTGATGGCTAATTTCTCAAGCCGTGGGAAGAATTAATGTAAATCAATTTTCCCATTATCAATAATATTTTTTATATTTTGAGTGATCACTTCATTATACTTTCTATTATTAATATCGACATTTGTTCTAGTAATATATATATATTCATAGTCAACCGTTAGTTTGGCGCATTGTTTGTATCTGTTTATAATTAACACTTCATATATTTTTAAACTGTTTGATAATTCAACAATATTCGGGATTGGTAGTGTTTTTACTACATCCCTTTTTTTCTTTGTTGTCTAGTCGTAACTCGAAAATTTCTGAACTTTCCTTTATCTTTCTAATTTCTGACAAATCTAGCCGAGACAAGGCGTCTGCGACATGACTATCTTTTCCCCTCAGGTACTCAACGGTAAAATCATACTCCTCCTAGTCCAATCGCATGTGCGTCAACTTGGATGAAGGGTTTTTCATTGCAAACAAATACGTTAAAGGGCGATGGTCACTTCTGACTAAAAACTTAGATCCATAGATATATGGCCTGATAAACTTAATAGCCCAGTGAATTGCTATTAATTCCTGCTCAATAGTTGATTTGTTCACTTCACCTTTTGTAAAGGAGCGTGATGCATATGCAACCGGAAGTTGCATTCCATCACATTCTTGGTTGAGCACTGCATGTTTGCTTGCGCCAGTGGTTATACAGAACTGGTTTTTGAAGTTTGGATACTGTAGTATACCTGAATTCATTAATGATTCCTTTAGATGGTTAAAAGCTCTTTCGCATTCTGAAGTCCATTCAAAATAAGTATTCTTTTTACAAATCCTTGTTAAGAGTCGAGAGTGTTCAGCGAAGTTTGGAACAAATCTTCTGTAGTAATTACAGAATGCAACGAATCTTTTGGTGTCGTTAGAATTTTTGGGTCTTGGATAGTCTTGAATTATTTTGAATTTGCTATCATCCGGAAGTAAGCCTTAGTATGTGCATTTGTGTCCCATATAAGTGACTTCTTGACCAAAGAATGAACATTTTTCAGGATGAAGCTTAAGATTGTATTTTCTACATGTTTCGAATACTTGCTTCAAATTTTCTAGCATGTGCTTTTCCAAGCGACCAATGACCACTAAATCGTCCATATATATAAATGCAATTGCAGGAGATAGCCCAGCGAATGCTATTGTCAACATCCTTTGGAACGAGTTCGTTGCTACTTTAAGACCATATGGAAGACGCTTAAACTAAAATTATCCCATATCTGTAGAAAATGATGTAACATCTGTTGATTCTTCCTCCAATTCAATTTGATGAAAGCTAGTGGTTAGGTCTAGACAAGAGAAATATTTTGCCTTTCCTAAATTATCAAGAATATCATCTATCCTTGGCAGGGGAAATTTATCCGCGACTAATTTTTTATTTATCTCTCTATAATCGACTACCAATCGCCATCGTTTCTGATTGCTTCCTCGTAAAGATTTTTTAGGCACTAACAGCATAGGGCTATTGTATTTACATGCTGAGGGTTCTATAGCGTCATCTCTCAACAACTTATCTACTTGACTAGTGATTTCTTCTCTATGTTTATATGGAATTCTATAATTCTTTATATATGTTGGCTCTTCATCCTTTAAACGCAACTTTTGTTTGTAGAAATTATTAACTGAGATTGGTTCAGCTTCAAGTGCAAATACATCTATATAATCTTTGCAGAGATCTTCGAGATTCGATTTCACAAACTCTGGGAAATTCTTGAACAATGTTTTTAATTTAGTTATATCGCTTTGTTTAATCTCGGGTCTTATTAAGTCATAGTCGTGAAGACTTTCGGCTTTTAAGTCAATATTTTGTACAACGACGTCTTTCAAAGTCGTGTTTATTATTCGTATAAAACCTCTTTTGCCCGTCGCTATTGTATTTGCAAGAAATATTCCATCCTAAATTTCCTGGGTTGGAACAAGTACATATTTGTGCGGACTATTGATATTAATTACTCTTATAACCTCTGATCTTGCAGTTATAGATATAGAGTTTATTGTTGGAGAATCCAGCATAGGAATGCATAGGTGGTCAGGAAAATTAGATGGTCTTAGTATTAGGCGATCTTCATCCTCCCGATATTCTAGTATGCAGTGGTATTTTTTTATAAAATCAAGTCCTTTCATTCCATCGGATGGAATAGGAAAGTTGTCACTAACTACATTGAATTCATGTTTGATCAGTAGATTATCAAACCTCAAATCAGTTATCACCTTATCTAGAATGTATGTAATGTCTTTACCGATGCCTCACAGGCTAGTTACCGATTTCTGATTTATAGTACCTGTTTCAATCTGCCCAACTTTAATTACGAAAAAATCCGCACCTGTGTCAATTAAGAATGTTGAGCTATAATTCTTCAATGTTGTTTTTATTCTAATATAAGATGTTAAGTTTAAATTTATGTTGTAGATTCTACCGTTGTTTTCTAAGTTAGTGTTTAAGAGTACCTGGGGATTGGTTGTTTCCCTGATCTTCATGTGTTACTCTTACATGACGACCTCTGTTATAATGCTGATTATTGTAACCGTTCTCGTTATTATATCTTTATCCATGTCCTCGTCTAATACCACGATTATTTGCAGCAAAACGGGCACGGTTTGCCCCACGGTTTCCACCTCGAGCGAGACTATAACTACGTCCACGGCCGTTATTGTACCTTCCTGTGTAGTACATTACACTGGGTGTCAAGGTGTTTGCTTCCGTGTAGGAATTTACATACTTTGACACCGCCTCGTTCATTGTACCAAAACTGCCTGACTCCATTATGAGTTTCACTTTTTCATTAGAGGCATTTTTTGTCATGGCTTTAACCGCAATTTGCGTGGAATATTTAGCTGCTAGTTCTTGTGAGAAGTCCATCATTTATATAAGCACTCTCTAAAGATTTTGTCAAGGACTCTAATTCGGCAGCATAAGTATTTGCAGTTTTATTGCACTGGCGGACATTCATAATTTTAGCCGAAACAACTTCGGCGGATTCTCCTTTTACTTTTTCTTTTAATTTTGAACATACTGCAGCTATTGTGGTCTCATTTTCTATTAAATTTCTGTCTGTGCCTTTCAACTTTGTTTTAATAAGATTGATGGCTACTGCCTCGTGGCTTTCCTTAAGGGAATCAACCAAGCTCAAAGCATCTACGAATGACAGTAGATTGTTTGGGTGACCATCAAAGTCAGGTATTAGCCTTGAGGCTGTGCCTAGGAATTCTAACACTGCCTGTGGCATTATTTCAACTTGTTTGTTTTGTTCCTGCACTTCTATTTTCTCATGAAGATTTTTTGGAATTTTTAAGTCTATTTGTTTTTTCAATGCTATTGATATTAGCTGTTCCCTAGTCTCTAAAAAGAAAGCTTCTACAGCTATTTTATGTGCTGCTGTTAGTCTGGAATAATGTACGTTAAGTAATATTCTTATTTCTTCTAGTTTGTCCACAAGTATATTAATATGTTTCTCTATTGTTTCTTTCTTTGTTGGTCTGTCGATGTTTAAACACTTATATGATCTGTCAAAATATTCCTTAAAAATATATTAGCCATAGAATAACTTCGCATGTTATTACAAATATTTTAGTTGTTTAGATTTTGTCTAATTCGTTTTCACGACTCGCGTATCTCTTTCTAAGGTTTCTCTTGTGCATTAAATATAATTTTAGTAATAGTTTTATGATATTTACTATAACAATAATTAACAAAAGTTACCATATTGAATCAATTTGCGCTGTGTGGTCAACTATTTCCACGTTAGTTATAACGTTGGCATTCGGGTGTTCTAACTTGGACTCTTGTTTGCCCATTTTGTTTTTCTTACCGCTTTCAGTTTTTCTTTACGTTCTTACACATATTTCCAGCATCCAAAGTGTAGTGGCTGGTGATTGTTGATATTTGTTATTTTGTTGTTTGTTTGTTTTTTTTTACAAATTACATTCTTAGCTTGATGATAGGTACATAGTTTTTTTTATTACTCACAATATAAAGCGATAAATAGTGATCTTAAGAAGTTTTATGTTTGTTTTTGAAATTGTTTGTTTATTACTTTGTTGTTTTTGTTGTAATTGATTTGTTGACTGGTATAAATATTTTTTTACTCTTTTTTTTGTTTTCATATAAATAAATCATAAATTAAATAAAAGCAAATCAGTTTTAATTAAAAAACATTTATTTATATATTACTTATCTTAATATTATTTTTACAATAGTTTTTTATTTCATTTGTAAGAGGAATATGTTCAAACATTCTATCATGTATAATTAAGCAATATGCAAATGGTCCGGTTGGTATATTCTTAAGAGTTTTCAATTTAATAGGAATATCTATTGGTCCATGGATATAAATTTATATAACACAAAAATACACAAAAAGAATTTGAAAAAAGGAATGAAATAACAATCCATATTGTATAAAAATAGAAAATGTAAAAACTATCAAATTTTAATTTTTATGTTATTTTTTCGGGCTATTTGTCGTCATCTATTTTTCTCCATATAGGAAATAAAAATTACATTATTTTTGTTTCTCCCAACGTTTCGTCCGCTTTTTGCAAACTTCTTCAGGGGTGGAATTTTATTAATAGATATTATTTATATCACTGTCAATTATTCATTTTTAAATTTATTATCATAAAAACTGGACAACACGACACAGATATGAATAATAAATAAATAAATAAAATGGTACATCACAACACAAAATGTATAGTCAACTTAATACTATTATCACAGATCTTCAACTCTTCTTCAACTTCTCCATCACTAGTGAATCAGTACTGATTCACTAGTGATATTTCCTACAGGGAAGTGTAAATTTCGTCGACGATTTGATGATATAAGATTTGTATGTAAAAATAATGTTGATACTTATGCATGGGGACATTATAAAATAAATTGCCCCTCAACAGTAGCAACACTATCAAATTTAAATATTAATAGAGAAGGATGATGATATTCTTCTTAATATAGATATTTAATTAATTATAATAAGTGTAATTGATAAGAAAAAAAATTATGTAAATTAATAATTAAATAATTACTTTAAATGACTTTATATGAAGAAAAAAAGTGTTGTTGTTGTTTTCATTTATTAAATAAAAATTTTAAACACAAGTGAACGCAATTATACATACGTATTAAATTTTTGTTTTAGTTCATAATTGTAAATAATGTGTAAGCTCAGATAATTGACGATTTCATAGGTGGTTGTAGGTCTCCAAATGAAATAAAAATTGTGATTTTGTATAAGTGATTAGAACTTATTTTTGTAAGTATATAGATTGAAATTGAAAAAAAAAACTACCATAAAATTTGTGTAGAGTTAGTTTTAAAATAAAGTAAGTTGTAGATAATAATAATATGAATTAATTTTTAGCATAAAAATTTTTTAAATGTACTGGAGGAGTGTGCAGTGGGTTTTGGTTATGTAAAGAAGTAAAATTTACTAGAAATAGTTTTATCGTCCTAATATGGAAAAGATAGAGCAATATATTTTATACTTTGAATACAATGACAATAATTTGTTTATATCATCAGCAAGTAAATAAATAATTGGTATCAATTGGTACCAATATGTTTTTTTTAATGCATGTATTTATTTATTGTATCTTCAAATATGAACTAACAATAAGTATTCAAATCTTAAATCTATAAAAAAATTATTAGGCCCGACCAATGTCGGACATAAGCTTAGCGATAGTTATTAATAATACATAAGTAGTGATAAGCAACAAAAAGAAAAAAGTGTTTTCTAGCAGCTTCATCATCTAGAGTGTTGAATATTAGAGCCCGTGTATCTCTCTTTTTTAAGCGGATGTGCCCAGTAAAGTTCAAAATATTACGAGCAAGCGGATTAGGATGTGACTCGAGTTTTGTTAGATATTTGCCTGCGTATTTTACAATTTCTTCAGTCACTAGTGGCATATTCAAATCGCGATGTATATTTGAATTTTTGATGTACCATGAAGCCGATGTTATCATGCGTAAAATTTTATTTTGCCTTCGTTGAATTTTCTCTACATTTGAAGCTGAAGCAGTGCCCCATAGTTGAATTCCGTAACACAATATTGGCTTTAAAAGCGACTTGTATATTAAAAGTTTGCAGTCTAGGCTAAGTGTTGAATTTCTACCAATCAGCCAATGTACCTGAGTTAATTTAAGTTTCATTTGAGTCAACTTAGAGTCAATGTGATGTTTCCATGTAAGTCGTCGATCAAGATGTAAACCAAGATATTTCACATGTGAATGTTGGGGAACAACTTGATTGTTAATCCGAATGGGGGAGCAAGTATCTCTTCTCAGGGTGAACGTTATATGGACACACTTTTGTTCATTGACTTTAATTCTCCATAAATTTAACCAAAGCTCCATCTGGCTAATGTGTTCCTGGAGTTTGCGGGATGCCTCATCAGGGTATTCGTGCATACTAAGGCAGGCTGTATCGTCGGCAAATGTGGAAGTATGGATACTACTGCTCAAAGGCATATCACAAGTATAAATCAAGTATAAAACTGGTCCCAGTATGCTCCCCTGTGGAACACCGGATGAAATAGTTTCAGGCCTACTCGTAAAGTCTCCTTCCACAACAGTGAACTTACGGGAAAAAACGTAACTTTCCAAAATATTTAAAATGTTTATTGGTAAGTAAGTCTTCAATTTTAAAATTAGGCCTTCATGCCACACTTTATCAAATGCCTGGGAAACGTCAATAAAGAGCGCAGAACAATACTTCTTTTCCTCAAAAGTTCTTCTTATAAATTGAACCAGTCTGTGAGTTTGTTCAATGGTGCTATGCTGACTTCTAAAACCAAATTGATGGTCTGGTATGCACCCACTACTAATTAGAATTGGGGACAATTTTGTTTTGAGCAGTTTTTCGAAAAGCTTTGACATAGTTGATAGTCAGCTGTGTGGATAATACTCCAGTCGTAAAATGGCATTAAATATGAATAATAGGATTCTCTTTGCAATACGAGGCAAGTTCATAAGCATCTGGTTACTAATTCCATCAATACCAGGAGCTTTCTTCGGGTTGAGTTCGGCAATTAATTTTTGTAAATCACGCGTCTTAAACTTTATGTGTTGAGGGGTAGAGCGACTACATTCGGCAAATCAGCAACACCAGTACATGTATTTGGGGTAAAAACGTATTTTAAATGCGCAGCAAATATTTTACCTTTTTCAGTATCGCTTCTTGCCCAATCCCCGGTCGAAGTGCGCAGAGGTAGGGCGGGTCTTTTAAGCTTTTTAGCAGCGCGCCACAAAGGGTAATTAGATGCTGATGACACATCAAGACCTTCCAGATAATTTTTAAAAGATGTTTTTTTCTTGGAGTCATTTCGTGCACTCTTTAAATCTAATTTTATTTTGGGGTGATCTGTGCTGTGGCCATTCCCTTCTAGCTCTTCCTTTTTTACGTACGAGATGTTCAACGTCTATAGAATAAATTCTTTTAAACCCAGTCTGTGGATGGGAGGAAGTGGCATATTCAGCAGCTTGTTTAATATTCTCGTTAAGATTGGCAATGTTAGATTCAACATCATCGGCTGTCCTTAGCGTTATATTTTCTGTGCAATGACTACTAGATATTTTTGGAATTCCAGCCAATTAACACGATATATCATCTTGACATATGGGTGAGGTAAAGCGCTTCTCAGTGGGCTACAGATTGTAACGATAGTGGGAGAGTGAGCGGACGAGAGATCTAGGGAAGCTTCAGCGTGAATTAATTCCCTAGAAATACTTTTTATGACGCCAAAATCTATAACATCCGGAATTTTTTGTACTTCAGTAGGCCAGTAAGTAGGCTCTCCGCTCGAAATAACATCCAAGCCCATTTTTGAAATTGTGTTGAACAACGCCTGCAAATATAATGATACACAAACACATATATACAAATTATGTACATACTGTCAGTAGTACTATTGACCAAGTGTATCCCAGCCATTGTTATTATCTATTGACATTTAACATTAGCTTGCCATTGAAAATCCACCACTAGACTGTAGCACTACTGCCTAAGTGGATCTTTTGGGACCACATGGAGACATTGGCACCAAGGATTCACTAGTAAATTTTAGGGGCTCTAATATACAATATCGATATTTCCTCGCTCGTCAATAGTAAATTAATAGTGATTTTCTAGTGACATAGTCAAAAGTGCTACTGGTTAGGTGTACCCCAGCCAGTGTAATCGCCTATTGACATATAACATAGGGTTGTCATTGAAAATCTACCAGTACACTTTAGCACTACTGAGAAGGTAGTTCTTTTACGACCTTATGGAGATATTTGAACCAAGGATTCAAAGGAACCAAAGTTGTCGACATTTTAACTAGTGCAATTGTCGCTGGAGAAAGAGTATTGACGTAGAGACATATGGTTCTACGCTGACTAGAGGGTATTTATGCAAACGTATGCACTGCTATTGACGTTTTTTCTGTAATAAATTCGTCACTCACCTTGAGTTTCGAGCCGCTGTTATCTGTAGTGATAACTTTGTTAAATGATGAACACGAGCCTGAAGGGGATGATATTACTGGCTTATATGAAGAAGTACTAGGCAACTGTAATGTTAATGCATCATTACTATTTGGCATTGGACAAAGCGAAGTTGATCGCTGACGAAAAATTGGCTTTGCCGGTAAAAAAAAGGTTTTCATCAGATTTATTATTTATATTTTTTTCATTAAGAGTTTCAGAACTCACAGTAAAATAAGCATTTCTGCCGTTAGAACTCACTTCAAATTTTTTTGTATTTGAGGCACTCATACAAAGAATTCCTCAAGGGATATTCGTTTGTGTTTTTTTTATGTTTGCGGTCTTTTTTTGTTTTTGTTATTTATGATTGTTTATTTGTTTAGAGGTACACATATATATAGTATTCCTCAATATCAATTTGTTTAATTTTTTTTGCTTGCGGTTTTTTTTGTTTTTGTTATTTTTACTATGTAAAAATATCAGCAAAGCATAAAGCTTATTTATTAAAGACAGTATGTACCTATTACGAATAATATGTACTACGAATATTTTTTGTTTGTTTAATTTTTTTGTAAGTAAGAAAAATTCCGCTAATCGACTGTTCGCTATGAAGGTACCACGAGAACTGTTTTGCAATAATGAACCTTTTAATATATCACATTATTCACGTATGTTTGCATCTAACATACACAAAAAGTTAAAATAGACATGGCTTGGTAAAATAACTAGATTTTCCTTAAATTTAACCTACACGGAAAACTTCTGAAATAGCCTACATTCAGTTAATGTAAAACTTTTTTGAGTGAAGTACATATAAAAAATTTTCACAAAACCATAAATGTGCAAAAAGTAAAGTTCCTTCCCCAAGTTTCAGCCATCAAAAATAGTGAGACAAAAATTTTAACCAAGTTCTTGTTTGATACAATAACTATCACTTCAATATGCTATGCATTATATAAGTTTGTAATCGTCAGCTTGTCAAATAATTTCTAGGCGACTTGCATACTTGACAACATTTTTCCCATATAAAGATGTGAACAAATCCATTATTCTCCCCTTTTAAGAACGAAACTTTCTTTAATTTTTTTGGCCAGTGCTTACTATTCGTGTCAAGTTTCATTGGAAGTAGATAATAATAAATATATAAATGGTATATTTAAATGTGCTGAGCAAATCGTATTCCAAATATCAATAAAATCGTTTGAGTTAAACCCTTTAGATTTGCTTTTTTATTTCTGAGTTTCTTGGGCCCTCCTGGCTATAATTTCTAGGTTTTAGGATTTTTCCTAGTTGGTTTCACACCTAGACCTACTTATGTATCAGCTCAAAAGCTCAAATCTTTATTTTTGTTTTTATGGGCGTGATCCCGACCACTTTTTTTAACTCAAGATTTTCTTTGGCCAGTGATTATCTTTCGTGTCGATTTTCGTTAGAAACGGATAGTGATAAATACATAAAAAATATATTTAAATGTGCGGAGTGGCAGTACGTGAAATACGAGGCTTAAATTTTATGGGCGTGCTAGCGCACACTTTTTTCCATGAACATTTTCTAGCCTTGCATTATTGCAACATGCATTCAAAATTTCAATAAAAACCCTTGAGTTAAACGCTTTATATGTGTTTTTTTAATTCTGAGTCTTATGGGCGTAGCCCCGCCCCTTAGTTTTTTTGGCTTTCAGATTTTTCTAGGTAGTTACTCACGTAGGTCTACTCGTGTACCAAATTTTAGATATCCAGCTATAGCGGAACTGCTTCATAATATTGATGAGTGAGTCAGTCAGTCAGTGAGCATATCTTAAAATATGCACTTTTTGCACCTCAGGAAGGTTTCATCGTAAAAATGTAATATGAGGTTACATAAGTTAATTGCAATTATAATCTAAATTAAAAAAAAGCTTGACATTTTGAAATAAAATTTTCACCAAGGTGTATCTAACTAGGTGGCAGCGCTACTTCAGCTGATAATTTTTTGCTTTTTAGGTGTATTTTTATTTTTATCTTCTAAAATACAATTGTTTTTATTATCTAAATTTATAACTTTATATGGTCCCTTATACAAAGCATCTAATTTTTGACCTATTTGGTCCACAAAAACTAGTTCTCCTATTCGTATTCTTGAACTGTGTTTGGTCTTGTCATAATGTTCTTTTATATTTATATATTTAACTTCTTTATCATACGCGTCTATGTTGTATAATGGGTCTATTTTTTTTGTTGGGAGTCTTATCGAAAATAAGCTTATAGGGACAATAATCGTGAGGCAATGATGGTGTTGTGTTGTAACTGTATGTGAAATATTTAATCCATTCATCCCAGTCAGTTTTATCTACCGAAACATAAGAACGAATGTATTCATTTAATGTGCTATGACTTCTTTCCACAGCTCCCAATGTATGATGATGGTATGCTGTAGAAGTAGTATTTTGAATTCCCATTGAATTGCCTTAGCTATACAGTCTATCAGCCACCGGAATGGCCACTAAATACTTCGTCAGTTCACACACAATAGTAACTGCGTATACGTTGCCATTTGCAGTTCTTGGCAGTTGTCCGATAGTGTCTATCTGTACCACTTCAAATGCATTCAATGGTGTTGGAGTTATGACCATTTCCTCTTTTGTCTTTTTTGTAATTTTAATTTACTTTTCGCAAGTTTTGACGTGTCTGATGACGTCTTTAGTCATGTTTTTCCATGAGAATTTTTTTCGTATCTTTTTCAAATTACGAGTGATCCCTGGGTGTCCACCAAAAATAGTATCATCGTGATATTTTTTTAAAATCAACTTTTTTGCTATATCATCAGTTATTTTTGTTATGGTTGGCGTAAGTTCTATCCTCACAAAAATATAAATGTGAAAAAAGGCCAAGTTCCCATAAAAAAGTTCGGCCATTAAAAGTAGTGAGATATAAATTTTGACCAAGTTTTTGTTTGGCACAATACCTATCACTGCATTATATAAATTTGTAATCGTAAGGTTGTCATATAATTTCTAGATAATCTGCTAACTTGACAACATTTTTACCGATATAAAGAAATGAACAAATATGCATTATTCTCTCGTTTTCCAGAAAGTTAAAAATATTGCAAATTATCTAAAAATTATATGACAACCTTACGATTACAAATTTATATAATGCATAGCACATGTCAGTGATAGGTATTGTGTCAAACAAGAACTTGGTCAAAATTTATATCTCACTACTTTTAATGGCCGAACTTTTTTATAGGAACTTGGCCTTTTTTCACATTTATGTTTTTGTGAGGATCTGACTACCTTTTGAAAAATTTGCTATGATAACATTTTTTACACTTAAAATTTCTAATGTGTTTTATTTCTATTCATGATCACTTTGCCAGTTAAAAATGGCAAAGTTACATAAAATAATGGGTTAGAGCGTGAGTAAAAATGAATTATTGTGTTATTACAACGGGTCGCCAGTGTGTACGCAATTTATTAATAGTCATCTGGAAAGAAACATGTAAAATACAGCGTCAATTTTAGGGGAGTAATCCCGGGTATTTTCTCAATATATTTACATATTAAAGTCTGCTTAGCCGAAGTACATAATTCAAAAGGATATGCACAATGTGCATGCAAGGTTTCAATAGGGTAGGTGCATTAATTTTTGGATTTTCCGATTGAATAAATCAATTAGGACTAATTGTCTACAAAATGTCAACTTTCTACAGTATAATATTACGTAAAATTTTTATGGGCCTGGCTCCACCGACTTTTATTTATACTAGTGCTTATGGTTCATGTAAGGTTTCGTAGGAAAAACCTAATGAGAAATACATGGGTAATAGACTAACAACTGATAAGCCGAAGTACATTAAAATAAAAGCTAAGATTTATGGGTGAAGTCACGGCCACTTTTCAAAACAGGAAATTTTTACTTTGGATAAGTGCAATCTGTATGAAAAATTCCAACAAAATTGAACTTAATTTTGAGTTTACAGTGCTTCTTCCCAATCCCTGATTGAAACTTCTGGTTTCTTAGATTTTTCTTAGTGATCTCTGATTTAGATTAATTTGTGTACCAAATTGCAGCACTCTAGTGCGAATTAGAGTTTTAGAGGATAAAACTTCTTGGTTTTAAGGTTTTCTCATTGGTTTGCTTATCTACACTTGCTTGCGTATAAAATTTCAGCTCTCTACCGTGAACTGTATGTTATAATTTTATGAGCATTACCCCTCCCACTATTTTAAACTCACAATGTTTCTGTGAGCAGCGCTTATAATTCATCCTAATTTTTTTCTAAAATATACTAGACCGAAGTAGATTAAACACAAGGCCAACATTTTATGGGAGTGAGCACGCCCACTTTTTTAGGTGATAGTTTAAAGTTTTGTATAGTGTAACGGATATGCAAGTTTTCACTAAAATGGCTTAAGTTAAAAGCTGTATATTAACAGCCTTATTTATAAAACTTTTTAAGGCCTTACAAAGGGATTTTGAGACAAATTTTCATAAGAAATTTTTCCTAAAAAGCCTTAATAAGATTTATAAATAAGGCTGTAAATTTTCAGGTTAAAACAATAGTAGCGTAAAATTTTTTGGGTTTTCAGATTTTTCTAGTTGGTTTCTCACCTAGACCTACTTATGTATCAAATTTCAGCCCATACGCGCAACTTTTAATTTTTAATTTTAATGGGCGCAGCCCCGCCCCCCCGACTAAGATTTCTGGGTTTTCAGGTTTTTCTTGTTGTTTTCTCACCTATACCTACTCGTGTATCCAATTTCAGCTCCTTAGCGCAACTTTTAATTTTTAATATTTATGGGCGTAACCAAGCCCACTTTTCCAAACTTAAGATTTTTTTCGGCCAATGTTTATTATTTGTGCCAAGTTTCGTTGCAAACGGATAATAATACATACAGAAATAGTATATCTTAATATGCTGGGCCGTAGTACACGAAAATGAAGTTGAAATGGTATGGGCGTGTCAACGCCCACTTTTTTAATGAAAAAATTTTAGGCTTGCCCTATCGCAGCATGTATGGCGAATTTCAATAAAATAGCTTCCATTAAGCGCCTTAGATTTGCTTTTTTAATTCTAGCCTTTGTGGGTGTAGCCCCGCCCTCCGAGCCAAAATTTTCGGATTTAAAAATTTTTTTAGTTTAATTTTATGGGCGTATGTTTAAAATGTTCGGGTTTTCAGACTTTTCTAGTTCATTGCTCACCAAGATCTACTTGTGTACCAAATTTCAGATCTCTAGCTATAGCGGAAGTGCTTCATAATATTGATGAGTGAGTCAGTAGGTCAGTGAGTCAGTGAGTATGTCTTAAAATATGCACTTTTTGCACCTCCATATCTCCGGAAGCTTTCATTGCAAAACTTTCAAACTTTGCATTTGAGATTACATGAATTTATTCTAATTATGATTTAAATTTCATAATTTTACGGATGCAGGGAACAAAGTTATGAGGGGGGTAAAAACAGCTCGAATGGCTTCCTGTAAATATACACACTACGTGCATTGGCCAGAATTTGGCCTGGCGCACTGCCGTGCGCCTAGATAGTAAGGCACTCGAGTAATTTATTACCTTAATCTTTATATTCTTGTATACTTATTTTTTGAAATAATGAGTCATTCAATGACTGTTGCAACTTCTTTAAATTGTTACTGATGGCTAATTTCTCAAGCCGTGGGAAAAATTAATGTAAATCAATTTTCCCATTATCAATAATATTTTTTATATTTTGAGTGATCACTTCATTATACTTTCTATTATTAATATCGACATTTGTTCTAGTAATATATATATATTCATAGTCAACCGTTAGTTTGGCGCATTGTTTGTATCTGTTTATAATTAACACTTCATATATTTTTAAACTGTTTGATAATTCAACAATATTCGGGATTGGTAGTGTTTTTACTACATCCCTTTTTTTCTTTGTTGTCTAGTCGTAACTCGAAAATTTCTGAACTTTCCTTTATCTTTCTAATTTCTGACAAATCTAGCCGAGACAAGGCGTCTGCGACATGACTATCTTTTCCCCTCAGGTACTCAACGGTAAAATCATACTCCTCCTAGTCCAATCGCATGTGCGTCAACTTGGATGAAGGGTTTTTCATTGCAAACAAATACGTTAAAGGGCGATGGTCACTTCTGACTAAAAACTTAGATCCATAGATATATGGCCTGATAAACTTAATAGCCCAGTGAATTGCTATTAATTCCTGCTCAATAGTTGATTTGTTCACTTCACCTTTTGTAAAGGAGCGTGATGCATATGCAACCGGAAGTTGCATTCCATCATATTCTTGGTTGAGCACTGCATGTTTGCTTGCGCCAGTGGTTATACAGAACTGGTTTTTGAAGTTTAGATACTGTAGTATACCTGAATTCATTAATGATTCCTTTAGATGGTTAAAAGCTCTTTCGCATTCTGAAGTCCATTCAAAATTAGTATTCTTTTTACAAATCCTTGTTAAGAGTCGAGAGTGTTCAGCGAAGTTTGGAACAAATCTTCTGTAGTAATTACAGAATGCAACGAATCTTTTGGTGTCGTTAGAATTTTTGGGTCTTGGATAGTCTTGAATTATTTTGAATTTGCTATCATCCGGAAGTAAGCCTTAGTATGTGCATTTGTGTCCCATATAAGTGACTTCTTGACCAAAGAATGAACATTTTTCAGGATGAAGCTTAAGATTGTATTTTCTACATGTTTCGAATACTTGCTTCAAATTTTCTAGCATGTGCTTTTCCAAGCGACCAATGACCACTAAATCGTCCATATATATAAATGCACTTGCAGGAGATAGCCCAGCGAATGCTATTGTCATCATCCTTTGGAACGAGTTCGTTGCTACTTTAAGACCATATGGAAGACGCTTAAACCAAAATTATCCCCTATCTGTAGAAAATGATGTAACATCTGTTGATTCTTCCTCCAATTCAATTTGATGAAAGCTAGTGGTTAGGTCTAGACAAGAGAAATATTTTGCCTTTCCTAAATTATCAAGAATATCATCTATCCTTGGCAGGGGAAATTTATCCGCGACTAATTTTTTATTTATCTCTCTATAATCGACTACCAATCGCCATCGTTTCTGATTGCTTCCTCGTAAAGATTTTTTAGGCACTAACAGCATAGGGCTATTGTATTTACATGCTGAGGGTTCTATAGCGTCATCTCTCAACAACTTATTTACTTGACTAGTGATTTCTTCTCTATGTTTATATGGAATTCTATAATTCTTTATATATGTTGGCTCTTCATCCTTTAAACGCAACTTTTGTTTGTAGAAATTATTAACTGAGATTGGTTCAGCTTCAAGTGCAAATACATCTATATAATCTTTGCAGAGATCTTCGAGATTCGATTTCACAAACTCGGGGAAATTCTTGGACAATGTTTTTAATTTAGTTATATCGCTTTGTTTAATCTCGGGTTTTATTAAGTCATAGTCGTGAAGACTTTCGGCTTTTAAGTCAATATTTTGTACAACGACGTCTTTCAAAGTCGTGTTTATTATTCGTATAAAACCTCTTTTGCCCGTCGCTATTGCATTTGCAAGAAATATTCCATCCTAAATTTCCTGGGTTGGAACAAGTACATATTTGTGCGGACTATTGATATTAATTACTCTTATAACCTCTGATCTTGCAGTTATAGATATAGAGTTTATTGTTGGAGAATCCAGCATAGGAATGCATAGGTGGTCAGGAAAATTAGATGGTCTTAGTATTAGGCGATCTTCATCCTCCCGATATTCTAGTATGCAGTGGTATTTTTTTTATAAAATCAAGTCCTTTCATTCCATCGGATGTAATAGGAAAGTTGTCACTAACTACATTGAATTCATGTTTGATCAGTAGATTATCAAACCTCAAATCAGTTATCACCTTATCTAGAATGTATGTAATGTCTTTACCGATGCCTCACAGGCTAGTTACCGATTTCTGATTTATAGTACCTGTTTCAATCTGCCCAACTTTAATTACGAAAAATCCGCACCTGTGTTAATTAAGAATGTTGAGTTATAATTCTTCAATGTTGTTTTTATTCTAATATAAGATGTTAAGTTTAAATTTATGTTGTAGATTCTACCGTTGTTTTCTAAGTTAGTGTTTAAGAGTACCTGGGGATTGGTTGTTTCCCTGATCTTCATGTGTTACTCTTACATGACGACCTCTGTTATAATGCTGATTATTGTAACCGTTCTCGTTATTATATCTTTATCCATGACCTCGTCTAATACCACGATTATTTGCAGCAAAACGGGCACGGTTTGCCCCACGGTTTCCACCTCGAGCGAAACTATAACTACGTCCACGGCCATTATTGTACCTTCCTCTATAGTACATTACACTGGGTGTCAAGGTGTTTGCTTCCGTGTAGGAATTTACAAACTTTGACACCGCCTCGTTCATTGTACCAAAACTGCCTGACTCCATTATGAGTTTCACTTTTTCATTAGAGGCATTTTTTGTCATGGCTTTAACCGCAATTTGCGTGGAATATTTAGCTGCTAGTTCTTGTGAGAAGTCCATCATTTATATAAGCACTCTCTAAAGATTTTGTCAAGGACTCTAATTCGGCAGCATAAGTATTTGCAGTTTTATTGCACTGGCAGACATTCATAATTTTAGCCGAAACAACTTCGCCGGATTCTCCTTTTACTTTTTCTTTTAATTTTGAACATACTGCAGCTATTGTGGTCTCATTTTCTATTAAATTTCTGTCTGTGCCTTTCAACTTTGTTTTAATAAGATTGATGGCTACTGCCTTGTGGCTTTCCTTAAGGGAATCAACCAAGCTCAAAGCATCTACGAATGACAGTAGATTGTTTGGGTGACCATCAAAGTCAGGTATTAGCCTTGAGGCTGTGCCTAGGAATTCTAAGACTGCCTGTGGCATTATTTCAACTTGTTTGTTTTGTTCCTGCACTTCTGTTTTCTCATGAAGATTTTTTGGAATTTTTAAGTCTATTTGTTTTTTCAATGCTATTGATATTAGCTGTTCCCTAGTCTCTAAAAAGAAAGCTTCTACAGCTATTTTATGTGCTGCTGTTAGTCTGGAATAATGTACGTTAAGTAATATTCTTATTTCTTCTAGTTTGTCCACAAGTATATTAATATGTTTCTCTATTGTTTCTTTCTTTGTTGGTCTGTCGATGTTTAAACACTTATATGATCTGTCAAAATATTCCTTAACATGTTTAACTCTATTTATGATAGTCTGCCATGATGTCTGTCCATAAAAATATATTAGCCATAGAATAACTTCGCATGTTATTACAAATATTTTAGTTGTTTAAATTTTGTCTAATTCGTTTTCACGACTCGCGTATCTCTTTCTAAGGTTTCTCTTGTGCATTAAATATAATTTTAGTAATAGTTTTATGATATTTACTATAACAATAATTAACAAAAGTTACCATATTGAATCAATTTGCGCTGTGTGGTCAACTATTTCCACGTTAGTTATAACGTTGGCATTCGGGTGTTCTAACTTGGACTCTTGTTTGCCCATTTTGTTTTTCTTACCGCTTTCAGTTTTTCTTTACGTTCTTACACATATTTCCAGCATCCAAAGTGTAGTGGCTGGTGATTGTTGATATTTGTTATTTTGTTGTTTGTTTGTTTTTTTTTACAAATTACATTCTTAGCTTGATGATAGGTACATAGTTTTTTTTATTACTCACAATATAAAGCGATAAATAGTGATCTTAAGAAGTTTTATGTTTGTTTTTGAAATTGTTTGTTTATTACTTTGTTGTTTTTGTTGTAATTGATTTGTTGACTGGTATAAATATTTTTTTACTCTTTTTTTTGTTTTCATATAAATAAATCATAAATTAAATAAAAGCAAATCAGTTTTAATTAAAAAACATTTATTTATATATTACTTATCTTAATATTATTTTTACAATAGTTTTTTATTTCATTTGTAAGAGGAATATGTTCAAACATTCTATCATGTATAATTAAGCAATATGCAAATGGTCCGGTTGGTATATTCTTAAGAGTTTTCAATTTAATAGGAATATCTATTGGTCCATGGATATAAATTTATATAACACAAAAATACACAAAAAGAATTTGAAAAAAGGAATGAAATAACAATCCATATTGTATAAAAATAGAAAATGTAAAAACTATCAAATTTTAATTTTTATGTTATTTTTTCGGGCTATTTGTCGTCATCTATTTTTCTCCATATAGGAAATAAAAATTACATTATTTTTGTTTCTCCCAACGTTTCGTCCGCTTTTTGCAAACTTCTTCAGGGGTGGAATTTTATTAATAGATATTATTTATATCACTGTCAATTATTCATTTTTAAATTTATTATCATAAAAACTGGACAACACGACACAGATATGAATAATAAATAAATAAATAAAATGGTACATCACAACACAAAATGTATAGTCAACTTAATACTATTATCACAGATCTTCAACTCTTCTTCAACTTCTCCATCACTAGTGAATCAGTACTGATTCACTAGTGATATTTCCTACAGGGAAGTGTAAATTTCGTCGACGATTTGATGATATAAGATTTGTATGTAAAAATAATGTTGATACTTATGCATGGGGACATTATAAAATAAATTGCCCCTCAACAGTAGCAACACTATCAAATTTAAATATTAATAGAGAAGGATGATGATATTCTTCTTAATATAGATATTTAATTAATTATAATAAGTGTAATTGATAAGAAAAAAAATTATGTAAATTAATAATTAAATAATTACTTTAAATGACTTTATATGAAGAAAAAAAGTGTTGTTGTTGTTTTCATTTATTAAATAAAAATTTTAAACACAAGTGAACGCAATTATACATACGTATTAAATTTTTGTTTTAGTTCATAATTGTAAATAATGTGTAAGCTCAGATAATTGACGATTTCATAGGTGGTTGTAGGTCTCCAAATGAAATAAAAATTGTGATTTTGTATAAGTGATTAGAACTTATTTTTGTAAGTATATAGATTGAAATTGAAAAAAAAACTACCATAAAATTTGTGTAGAGTTAGTTTTAAAATAAAGTAAGTTGTAGATAATAATAATATGAATTAATTTTTAGCATAAAAATTTTTTAAATGTACTGGAGGAGTGTGCAGTGGGTTTTGGTTATGTAAAGAAGTAAAATTTACTAGAAATAGTTTTATCGTCCTAATATGGAAAAGATAGAGCAATATATTTTATACTTTGAATACAATGACAATAATTTGTTTATATCATCAGCAAGTAAATAAATAATTGGTATCAATTGGTACCAATATGTTTTTTTTAATGCATGTATTTATTTATTGTATCTTCAAATATGAACTAACAATAAGTATTCAAATCTTAAATCTAGAATATAGCTATTAGGCCCGACCACTGTCGGACATAAACTTAGTGATAGTTATAAATAATACATATGTAAGTAGTGATAATCAAAATGGAAAAAAAGTATTTTCAACTAGTCCCATCTGGAGGGTTGAGTATAAGAGCCCTTGTGTCCCTCTTTTTTAGGCGGATGTGTCCAGTAAAGTTTAAAATATTACGAGCAAGCAGATTAGGATGTGGTTCGAGTTTTGTTAAATATTTGCTTCCGTATTTTGCAATTTCTTCAATCACTAGTGGCATATTCAAATCACGATGCATATTTGAATTTTTGATGTACTATGGAGCCGAAGTTATCATACGTAAAATTTTGTTTCGCCTTCATTGGATTCTCTCGACATTGGAAGCTAAAGCAGTGCCCCATAGTTGAATTCCGTAGCACCATTAGGTCTCAAAAGTGACTTGTATATCAAAAGTTTGCAATCTAGACTGAGAGTTGAGTTTCTACCAATCAGCCAATGCAATTGAGCTAATTTTAATTTCATTTGTGTTAGCTTAGAATCAATTTGTTGTTTCCATGTAAGCCGTCGATCAAGGTGTATACCAAGGTATTTTACATGTGAATGTTGAGGAACAATTTGATTATTGATTCTAATGGGGGAACAAGTATCTTTTCGTAGAGTAAATGTTACCTGCGCGCACTTCTGCTCATTTACTTTAATTCTCAATAACTTTAACCATAGTTCCGGTTAGGTACTATATTCCTGAAGATATCGGGATGCCTCGCGAGGGTTTTCGTGCATGCTAAAGAAGGCTGTATCATCGGCAAAAGTAGATTTTTGGATTTTAGTGCTAACAGGCATATCACAAGTATAAATCAAATACAAAACTGGTCCCAGTATACTCCCCTGTGGCACACCGGCAGAGATAGATTCATGAACAGTCATGAATTCTTCTTCCACAACAATGAATTTCCGGGATAGAATATAACTTTCCAATAGCTTTAGAAAATTGATTGGTAGATATGTCTGTCTTCAGGCCTTCTGTAGGCCTTCATGCCATACTTTATCAAATGCCGGAGATACATCAATAAAGAGAGTAGAACAACACTTCTTTTCTTAAAATGTTCTTCTTATAACTTGAACCAATCTATGCGTTTGTTCAATGGTACTATGCTGACTTCTAAAACCAAATTGATGGTCCGGTTTGCACCCACTTCTAGTTAGAATTGGGGACAATTTTGTTATGAGCAGCTTTTCGAAAAGCTTTGATATTGTTGACAGTAAACTTATTGGCCTGTAAGACTCATCTTTGGTAAGATTTTTACCCGGCTTTGGAATCATTTTGACCTTGGCAAGCTTCCAGCTGTGTGGAAAATACTCTAGTCGTAATATTTTTTTTTAATGCATGTTTTTTTATTTATTGTATTTTCAAATCTGAACTAACAATAAGTGTTCAAATCTTAAATCTATAAAAAAATTATTAGGCCCGACCAATGTCGGACATAAGCTTAGCGATAGTTATTAATAATACATAAGTAGTGATAAGCAACAAAAAGAAAAAAGTGTTTTCAAGCAGCTTCATCATCTAGAGTGTTGAATATTAGAGCCCGTGTATCTCTCTTTTTTAAGTGGATGTGCCCAGTAAAGTTCAAAATATTACGAGCAAGCGGATTAGGATGTGACTCGAGTTTTGTTAGATATTTGCCTGCGTATTTTACAATTTCTTCAGTCACTAGTGTCATATTCAAATCGCGATGTATATTTGAATTTTTGATGTACCATGGAGCCGATGTTAGAATGCGTAAAATTTTATTTTGCCTTCGTTGAATTTTCTCTACATTTGAAGCTGAAGCAGTGCCCCATAGTTGAATTACGTAACACCATATTGACTTTAAAAGCGACTTGTATATTAAAAGTTTGCAGTCTAGGCTAAGTGTTGAATTTCTACCAATCAGCCAATGTACCTGAGTTAATTTAAGTTTCATTTGAGTTAACTTAGAGTCAATGTGATGTTTCCATGTTAGTCGTCGATCAAGGTGTAAACCAAGATATTTCACATGTGAATGTTGGGGAACAACTTGATTGTTAATCCGAATGGGGGAGCAAGTATCTCTTCTCAGGGTGAACGTTATATGGACACACTTTTGTTCATTGACTTTAATTCTCCATAAGTTTAACCAAAGCTCCATCTGGCTAATGTGTTCCTGGAGTTTGCGGGATGCCTCATCAGGGTTTTCGTGCATACTAAGGCAGGCTGTATCGTCGGCAAATGTGGAAGTATGTATACTACTGCTCACAGGCATATCACAAGTATAAATCAAGTATAAAACTGGTCCCAGTATGCTCCCCTGTGGCACACCGGATGAAATAGTTTCAGGCCTACTCGTAAAGTCTTCTTCCACAACAGTGAACTTACGGGAAATAATGTAACTTTTCAAAATATTTAAAATGTTTATTGGTAAGTAAGTCTTCAATTTTAAAATTAGGCCTTCATGCCACACTTTATCAAATGCCTGGGAAACGTCAATAAAGAGCGCAGAACAATACTTCTTTTCCTCAAAAGTTCTTCTTATAAATTGAACCAGTCTGTGAGTTTGTTCAATGGTGCTATGCTGACTTCTAAAACCAAATTGATGGTCTGGTATGCACCCACTACTAATTAGAATTGGGGACAATTTTGTTTTGAGCAGTTTTTCGAAAAGCTTTGACATAGTTGATAGTCAGCTGTGTGGATAATACTCCAGTCGTAAAATGGCATTAAATATGAATAATAGGATTCTCATTGCAATACGAGGCAAGTTCATAAGCATCTGGTTACTAATTCCATCAATACCCGGAGCTTTCTTCGGGTTGAGTTCGGCAATTAATTTTTGTAAATCACGCGTCTTAAACTTTATGTGTTGAGGGGGTAGAGCGACTACATTCGGCAAATCAGCAACACCAGTACATGTATTTGGGGTAAAAACGGATTTTAAATGCTCAGCAAATATTTTACCTTTTTCAGTATTGCTTCTTGCCCAATCCCCGGTCGAAGTGCGCAGAGTTAGGGCGGGTCTTTTAAGCTTTTTAGCAGCGCGCCACAAAGGGTAATTAGATGCTGATGACACATCAAGACCTTCCAGATAATTTTTAAAAGATGTTTTTTTTTTCTTGGAGTCATTTCGTGCACTCTTTAAATCTAATTTTATTTTGGGGTGATCTGTGCTGTTTCCATTCCCTTCTAGCTCTTCCTTTTTTACGTACGAGATGTTCAACATCTGTAGAATAAATTCTTTTTAACCCAGTCTGCGGATGGGAGGAAGTGGCATATTCAGCAGCTTGTTCAATATTCTCGTTGAGATTGGCAATGTTAGATTCAATATTATTTGGTGTTCTTAGTGTAATATTTTCCGTACAATGACTACTAAGGTATTTTTTGAACCCCAGCCAATTAACACGATTTATCATCTTCATATATGGATGAGGTAAGTCACTTCTTAGTGGGTTACAGATTGTCAGGATAATGGGAGGGTGATCAGACGAGAGATCTGAGGAAGCTTCAACGAGAATTAGTTCCCTAGAAATACTTTTTATGACGCCAAAATCTATAACATCCGGAATTTTTTGTACGTCAGCAGGGCAGTACGTAAGCTCCCCACTCAAAATAATATCCAAGCCCATTTTTAAAATTGTGTTGAACAATGCTCGACCTCTGGGTATAATAAGACGCAAACCCCAGAACATATGTTTTGAATTGTAGTCGCCAGCTGCTACAAAACAAGGTCCAAGAGATTTGTAGAATTTCTCGTATTGATCCTCAGTGATTGAACATCTAGGAGGGGAGTAAATTGAAGATATCACTAAATTTGGAAAAAAAAAATTCTCAATGCAGATATTTGTTGCTTGTAGATGTTCTTCACAAATGTTGTCAAGAATATAGTGCTTGAGTCTTGACTTTATTAGAATTGCTGATCCATCGCATGCTCTCCCTCTAGGGTCCTTTGTGTCTTATAACGTGTAGCCATTCATTTTAAAGAGGCTTCTAGAAGTCAAATGAGTCTCAGAGACCAACATTACATTAATATTTTTTCCGTAAGGAAGTGCTCAAGTTAATTTTTATGTTGGCGAATGCCGTTTGCGTTTCAAAAACATATTTTTAACGTGTTCATGGCTTGTTAATTAGTGCTTGAAGCAGTGTATTCTGCATTCGTAGCATTTCTTGCATCATGCTAGTCATATTTTTTGTACAGTTGTTGATAGTTTGCACAAGATTTTCAATAGTGGCTTTAAGGCGATTAAAATTAGAGTTTGAGTTTGTATTTATTGAATTATTTGGTGGGGAAACATTTTGTGTGGGAATTGAATTTGTCTTAGCAGCATCTGCATACGATACACGGGAAGTAACTGGTTGGCTGATTTGCGCAAAAGCGGCGAAAGAAGCGTTTGTTGTTTGAACTGGAGCTAATTTTGGTTTTTGCCAATATGTGTATGAAACATTATTTTAGCGAATTTTAATAAATTTTGATCAAGTTAATTTTTTAAACAGTTTTTTCTATCCTTTTTTTATATGTCAGAGTGTTGCTTTTTCCAATAATTCTTGAAAAACGTTAATTTATCTGGAAAATAAAACCAATATAAGTGTTTAGGAACCAAATTTATGTAATAATATAATACAGTCAGAGGTTCTGATCTCATGCATTTAAGAACTAAAATTTTTTTTCTGTGATATTGAATGAAAATAGATCAGATATAAAACAGATCGTAACCAGATATAAACCATAATATAAGTAATATATAAATAAATGTTTTTTAATGAAAACTGATTTGTTTTTATTTCATTTATGATTTATTTAGGTTAGGTAATGAATATATAAATATTGTGAAATTGAAGTACTTGAATTGAAAGTATAGTATAGTATAGTATAGTATAGTATAGTATAGTATAGTATAGTATAGTATAGTATAGTATAGTATAGTATAGTATAGTATAGTATAGTATAGTATAGTATAGTATAGTATAGTATAGTATAGTATAGTATAGTATAGTATAGTATAGTATAGTATAGTATAGTATAGTATAGTATAGTATAGTATAGTATAGTATAGTATAGTATAGTATAGTATAGTATAGTATAGTATAGTATAGTATAGTATAGTATAGTATAGTATAGTATAGTATAGTATAGTATAGTATAGTATAGTATAGTGTAGTATAGTATAGTGTAGTATAGTATAGTATAGTATAGTATAGTATAGTATAGTATAGTATAGTATAGTATAGTATAGTATAGTATAGTATAGTATAGTATAGTATAGTATAGTATAGTATAGTATAGTATAGTATAGTATAGTATAGTATAGTATAGTATAGTATAGTATAGTATAGTATAGTATAGTATAGTATAAAATAGTATAGTATAGTATAGTATAGTATAGTATAGTAAGTATAGTATAGTATAGTATTGCATAGTATAGTATAGTATAGTATGGTATAGTATAGTATAGTATAGTACAATATAGTATAGTATAGTATAGTATAGTATAGTATAGTATAGTATAGTATAGTATAGTATAGTATAGTATAGTATAGTATAGTATAGTATAGTATAGTATAGTATAGTATAGTATAGTATAGTATAGTATAGTATAGTATAGTATAGTATAGTATAGTATAGTATAGTATAGTATAGTATATTATAGTATAGTATAGTATAGTATAGTATAGTATAGTATAGTATAGTATAGTATAGTATAGTATAGTATAGTATAGTATAGTATAGTATAGTATAGTATAGTATAGTATAGTATAGCATAGTATAGTATAGTATAGTATAGTATAGTATAGTATAGTATAGTATAGCATAGTATAGTATATTATATATATTTACTAAAATTTAAATTGTTTTATTTCATGGCAAAGGGGAAATATTTTAATTACACTCATGTATCCAGCATCTTTATTGATAAAAATACATATTAATTGCTCTTTAAAAAAATTTGTTCTTATCAGTTAAAAGAAATGTGTTTGAATTTCATAACCACAGCTAAGGCGTATGTGCTCTTATCAGCTAACATGTACATTCCTATCCAGAGCTGGAAAACTCATATTATAAATAAATGCTCAAGCAAGAAATATAATTTAAATGCAAGACAGTCTCATCCAGTTATGAGCAGGCTTTTGTACTGGAAACGGGATCCAAAACCGACATAAAACAACTACTTCCTTCCACAACTTAAAATTTTCGGGCAAGAATGTAACTTTCCAAAAATTTAAAATATTTATTGATAAGTATGTCTTCAATTTTAAATTTAGGCTTTCACACGTTATCAAATGCGTAAGAAGCATCAATAAACAGGGTAGAACAATACTTCTTTTCTTCAAATGCTTTTTTATAATTTGAACCAATCTACAGGCTTACTCAATGGTGCTATGCTGGCTTCTAAAACCAAATTGATGGTCCGGGATGCGCACATTATCAGTTAAAATTTAAGACAATTTTTTCATGAGTAGCTTTTGAAAGAGCTTTGACATTGTTGACAGTAAACTTTATGGCCTATATGACTCAGCCTTGGTAAGATCTTTACCTGGCCTTTTAATCATTTTAACCTTGGCAAGCTTCCAGCTGTGTGGATAATACTCCAGTCGTAGAATGGCATTAAAAATAAAAAACAGGATTCTAATTGCTATACGAGGAAACTTAACCAGCATCTAGTTACTAATTCCATCAATACCGGGAGCTTTTTTCGGGTTGAGTTCAGCAATTAGTTTTTGTACATCGCACATCTTAAATTTTAAGGGTCGAGGGGGTAGAGCAACTACACTCGGCAAATCAGCAACATCGGTACATGTGTTTGGGGTAAATACGAGTTTTAAATACTCAGCAAATATGTTAACTTTTTCAGTATCGCTTCTTGCCCATTATCCGGTAGATGCGCGCAGAAGTGGTTTAAACTCAACGGGTGTTTAAGCTTTTTAGCAGCGCACCACAAAGAGTAATTAGATGCTGGTGTGACATCAAGACCTTCCAGATAGTTTTTAAAAGATGCAATTTTTTCAGATGCAAGCAACTGTTGGAGTCGTTTAGTGCACTCTTTAAATCTGATTTTGTGTTGAGGTGATCTGTGCTGTGGCCATTCCCTTCTAGCTCTTCCTTTTTTACGTACGAGATGTTCAACGTCTGTAGAATAAATTCTTTTAAACCCAGTCTGTGGATGGGAGGAAGTGGCATATTCAGCAGCTTGTTTAATATTCTCGTTAAGATTGGCAATGTTAGATTCAACATCATCGGATGTCCTTAGCGTTATATTGTCTGTGCAATGACTACTAGATATTTTTGGAATCCCAGCCAATTAACACGATATATCATCTTGACATATGGGTGAGGTAAAGCGCTTCTCAGTGGGCTACAGATTGTAACGATAGTGGGAGAGTGAGCGGACGAGAGATCTAGGGAAGCTTCAGCGTGAATTAATTCCCTAGAAATACTTTTTATGACGCCAAAATCTATAACATCCGGAATTTTTTGTACTTCAGTAGGCCAGTAAGTAGGCTCTCCGCTCGAAATAACATCCAAGCCCATTTTTGAAATTGTGTTGAACAACGCCTGCAAATATAATGATACACAAACACATAAATACAAATTATGTACATACTGTCAGTAGTACTATTGACCAAGTGTACCATTGAAAATCCACCACTAGACTGTAGCACTACTGCCTAAGTAGATCTTTTGGGACCACATGGAGACATTGGCACCAAGGATTCACTAGTGAATTTTAGGGGCTCTAATATACAATATCGATATTTCCTCGCTCGTCAATAGTAAATTAATAGTGATTTTCTAGTGACATAGTCAAAAGTGTTACTGGTTAGGTGTACCCCAGCCAGTGTAATCGCCTATTGACATATAACATAGGGTTGTCATTGAAAATCTACCAGTACACTTTAGCACTACTGAGAAGGTAGTTCTTTTACGACCTTATGGAGATATTTGAACCAAGGATTCACTAGTAGACTTTAGTGACCGTCGGTTACATATGTTTATTTTATATTATTGCATAACATAATAAAAAAATAAAAAACTATTGACGCGTTCATTGACAATATCACTAGAAGTACACTAGAGCTGTTGTCTCTAACGTATCTTTACTTGCGCATAAAAGAAAAGTTGTCGACATTTTAACTAGTGCAATTGTCGCTGGAGAAAGAGTATTGACGTAGAGACATATGGTTCTACGCTGACTAGAGGGTATTTATGCAAACATATGCACTGCTATTGAGGTTTTTTCTGTAAAAAAATTCGTCACTCACAGTAGCAGTACTTACTTGGTGTACCAATATATTATATGAATTCGTTGGTCGTACATAAGCAAGCGACCAAAATTCTTTTTCTGTCATATTTTAGTGTTAACGTTGAAAAGAAAAATGTGTACAATAGTTTTCTAGCATAAGCATGATGGTGTTCAAGGGAAAAAGAGCTTAAAAGAACACAAAAAAAATTTTGAGTATTTTCAGGTAAAAAAAAAATTTAATCATTTCAGAGGCGGTCTTAATGACCGTTCATTATTTAACTCCGGCTTCAGTGTTCCTTTCATCATAGTATTTTTTGAATGAAAACTATGATGAATATTCGTCACTGGTTTCGTCAACCGAATGTAAGCGAGAGGGTGGCGATTGTATATTTCAATAACATCCCCATGTTCAATTCGTCACTCAAACGCACTGCGTAGGTTTGACGAGCAAGTATAGGTCATTGCTTTGTGCATAATAATATAATGACTTATGGAATGTATCAGCGGACAAGCGGCATGTAATAAAATTATACATATCAATTGATTGCCGACAACTTACCAATTTAATTTTTTGCAATAATTTTTTTTTTTTTAATGCATGTTTTTTTTTTATTTATTGTATCTTCAAATATAACCTAACAATAAGTATTCAAATCTTAAGTCTATAAAAAAATTATTAGGCCCGACCAATGTCGGACATAAGCTTAGTGATAGTTATTAATAATACATAAGTAGTGATAAGCAACAAAAAGAAAAAAGTGTTTTCAAGCAGCTTCATCATCTAGAGTGTTGAATATTAGAGCCCGTGTATCTCTCTTTTTTAAGCGGATGTGCCCAGTAAAGTTCAAAATATTACGAGCAAGCGGATTAGGATGTGTCTCGAGTTTTGTTAGATATTTGCCTGCGTATTTTACAATTTCTTCAGTCACTAGTGGCATATTCAAATCGCGATGTATATTTGAATTTTTGATGTACCATGGAGCCGATGTTACCATGCGTAAAATTTTATTTTGCCTTCGTTGAATTTTCTCTACATTTGAAGCTGAAGCAGTGCCCCATAGTTGAATTACGTAACACCATATTGACTTTAAAAGCGACTTGTATATTAAAAGTTTGCAGTCTAGGCTAAGTGTTGAATTTCTACCAATCAGCCAATGTACCTGAGTTAATTTAAGTTTCATTTGAGTTAACTTAGAGTCAATGTGATGTTTCCATGTAAGTCGTCGATCAAGGTGTAAACCAAGATATTTCACATGTGAATGTTGAGGAACAACTTGATTGTTAATCCGAATGGGGGAGCAAGTATCTCTTCTTAGGGTGAACGTTATATGGACACACTTTTGTTCATTGACTTTAATTCTCCATAAGTTTAACCAAAGCTCCATCTGGCTAATGTGTTCCTGGAGTTTGCGGGATGCCTCATCAGGGTTTTGGTGCATACTAAGGCAGGCTGTATCGTCGGAAAATGTGGAAGTATGGATACTACTGCTCACAGGCATATCGCAAGTATAAATCAAGTATAAAACTGGTCCCAGTATGCTCCCCTGTGGCACACCGGATGAAATAGTTTCAGGCCTACTCGTAAAGTCTCCTTCCACAACAGCGAACTTACGGGAAATAATGTAACTTTCCAAAATATTTAAAATGTTTATTGGTAAGTAAGTCTTCAATTTTAAAATTAGGCCTTCATGCCACACTTTATCAAATGCCTGGGAAACGTCAATAAAGAGCGCAGAACAATACTTCTTTTCCTCAAAAGTTCTTCTTATAAATTGAACCAGTCTGTGAGTTTGTTCAATGGTGCTATGCTGACTTCTAAAACCAAATTGATGGTCTGGTATGCACCCACTACTAATTAGAATTTGGGACAATTTTGTTTTGAGCAGTTTTTCGAAAAGCTTTGACATAGTTGATAGCAGACTTATTGGCCTATATGACTCAGCCTTGGTTAGATCTTTGCCCGGCTTTGGAATCATTTTAACCTTGGCAAGCTTCCAGCTGTGTGGATAATACTCCAGTCGTAAAATGGCATTAAATATGAATAATAGGATTCTCATTGCAATACGAGGCAAGTTCATAAGCATCTGGTTACTAATTCCATCAATACCCGGAGCTTTCTTCGGGTTGAGTTCGGCAATTAATTTTTGTAAATCACGCGTCTTAAACTTTATGTGTTGAGGGGGTAGAGCGACTACATTCGGCAAATCAGCAACACCAGTATATATGTTTGGCGTAAAAACGGATTTTAAGTGCTCAGCAAATATTTTACCTTTTTCAGTATCGCTTCTTGCCCAACTTCCGGTAGATGTGCGTAGAGGTGGCTTATACTCAATGGGTGTTTTAAGCTTTCTGGCAGCGCGCCACAAAGAGTAATTAGACGCTGGTGTGACATCAAGACCTTCCAGATAATTTTTAAGAGATGCAGTTTTTTCAGATGCAAGCAACTCTTGGAGTCGTTTAGTGCACTCTTTAAATCTGATTTTATTTTGTGGTGATCTGTGCTGTTGCCATTCCCTTCTAGCTCTTCTTTTTTCACGTACGAGACGTTCAATGTCTGTAGAATAAATTTTATTAAACCGAGTCTGCGTATGGGAGATAATGGCATGTTCAGCAACCTGTTTAATATTCTCGCTGAGATTGGCAATGTTAGATTCAATATCATCGGATGTTCTAAGCGTAATGTTTTCCGTACAATGACTACTGAGATATTTTTTGAACCCCAGCCAATTAACACGATTGATCATCTTCACATATGGGTCAGGTAAGTTACTTCTTAAGGGACTACAAATTGTAATGATCGTCGGAGAGTGATCGGACGAAAGATCAAGAGAAGCTTGAACTTGAATTAAATCCCTAGAGATATTTTTTATGACGCCAAAATCTATAACATCCGGAATTTTTTGTATGTCAGTAGGCCAATAAGTGGGCTCCCCACTCGAAATGACATCCAAGCCCATTTTTGAAATAGTGTTGAACAATGCTCGACCTCTGGGGGTAATAAGACGCGAACCCCAGAACGTATGCTTAGCATTGTAGTCGCCAGCTGCTACAAAACAAGGTCCAAGAGATTTGTAGAAATCCTCATATTGATTCTCAGTGATTGAAAATCTGGGAGGGGAGTAAATTGATGATATAACAAAACTTGTACAAAAATTTTCAATGCCAATATTTGTTGCTTGTAGGTGTTCTTCACAAATGTTATCAATAACATAGTGCTTGAGTCTTGACTTTATTAGAATTGCTGATCCACCGCAAGCCCTTCCTCTAGGGTCCTTTGTATCATATATAGTGTAGCCATAAATTTTAAAAAGACTTCTCGAAGTCAAATGAGTCTCAGATACTAACATTACATCAATATTTTTTTCCGTGAGGAAGTGCTCAAGTTCATTTTTATGTTGGCGAATGCCGTTTGCGTTCCAGAAACATATTGTTAACGTGTTCATGGCTTATTAATTAATGCTTGAAGCAGAGTATTCTGCATTCGCAGCATTTCTTGCATCATGCTAGTCATATTTGTTGTAAAATTGTTTATAGTTTGCACCAGATTTTCAATAGTAGCTTCAAGGCGATTAAAATTAAAGCTTGCGTCAGTATTTTTTGAATTATTTGGCGGGGAAACATTTTGTGTGGGAATTGAATTTGCCTTAGCAGCATCTGCATACGATACACGGGAAGTAACTGGTTGGCTCATTTGCGCAAAAGTGGCAGAGTAAGCGTTTGCTGATTGAGCTGGAGCTAATTTAGGTTTTTGCACCATAGTCTTCTTTACGAAAGAGTATACAGGACAACCTCTGTAGTTAGCGGTGTGATTACCTCCACAATTACTGCATTTTTTATCACTTTGATCTTTTGGCTTATTGCAACTAGCAGTGCCGTGTAATTCGCCGCACACAACACAAACAGAGGGTAAATTGCAGTATGTTTTTGTATGGCCATATTCTTGGCAATTATGGCACTGTACAGGACCTGAACGCTTGAGTGGCTCTTCAACTGTGATTTTTCGGTACAAGAGGTATTTCAAATTATAAATTGGATGCGTCTCATTTTTTTTCAATTTTATATCATTAGGCTCAAGTTCAACACGAAATAGGGGTTGGGGAATCTTCTCTCTGTTTATTATATTGGACACATTTTTTACCTTAAGCCCCTGGAGGACGAGTGCATCTTTTATTTCTTCGGGAACAACATAAGAATCTATGCCCTTCAATACGATCTGCATGCCTTTAGCGCTCTTAAGCTAGTATGTGTAGAAGCTTGTTTTATTTTTTTCAAATTCAGCAACCATTGTGCGGAAATCTTTTTCGTCATAAATTTGGACTTTAGTTTCATCTATGTTTCCACGTTTTATTGGAACAATGTGAAATTTATTCTCACCAATGACCGAAATTAATTTTTTAATAAGGGCATTTGAATTTTTTGTCTCAAATAGATTGGTGGCGGCTTGGATATTTTATTCGAGGATACCTCGGGTTTGTCGTTGTCATCTTGCAAAATTTCGAAGCGGTTTTGGCGATTAGTTGAGGCTGCGCTGTTATCCCTAGACATTTTTGGAGCAGATGAAATTTTTGAAGAATTCGGGCTTCGCCCACGCTTTACCACGGTTATATATCTGTCCATTCCGACTTGTACCTTGAGTTTCGAGCCGCTGTTATCTGTAGTGATAACTTTGTTAAATGATGAACACGAGCCTGAAGGGGATGATATTACTGGCTTATATGAAGAAGTACTAGGCAACTGTAATGTTAATGCATCATTACTATTTGGCATTGGACAAAGCGAAGTTGATCGCTGACGAAAAATTGGCTTTGCCGGTAAAAAAAGGTTTTCATCAGATTTATTATTTATATTTTTTTCATTAAGAGTTTCAGAACTCACAGTAAAATAAGCATTTCTGCCGTTAGAACTCACTTCAAATTTTTTTGTATTTGAGGCACTCATACAAAGAATTCCTCAAGGGATAGTCGTTTGTGTTTTTTTTATGTTTGCGGTCTTTTTTTGTTTTTGTTATTTATGATTGTTTATTTGTTTAGAGGTACACATATATATAGTATTCCTCAATATCAATTTGGTTAATTTTTTTTGCTTGCGGTTTTTTTTGTTTTTGTTATTTTTACTATGTAAAAATATCAGCAAAGCATAAAGCTTATTCATTAAAGACAGTATGTACCTATTACGAATAATATGTACTACGAATATTTTTTGTTTGTTTAATTTTTTGTAAGTAAGAAAAATTCCGCTAATCGACTGTTCGCTATGAAGGTACCACGAGAACTGGCATAGGGATGTTGATTCATTCTACTTGTGTCAAACTTATACTAGAATTCCCAAACATTTAATAAGAGACAATGCAAATGTTATTATAAGGTTTAAGCAAGATGAGACAAATATGAAGCATGTTTATAGGGATAATGTTGGCAGCGATATGAGTTATCAAAAGTTCCAAGAAATTTGTCGAGAGTGTTGGAGGGATAAATATGGCTTTTTAGTGATAAGCAAAGATAATGAATTAAATGATGGTCGCTACAGAAACCAATTTGACTATTTCATAACTATATAAACTACTTCTCATAAAAGATTGACTTTAGTTATTAATCTAACTTTAAACTTGATACATCTATTTGCTATAACCTCATCTGATACCTGATAAGCTGATCTCTAAACTATACCAGCTACCTGAAAACCAGACCAGCTCCTGATAAGCTGATCTAAAAACCAGACCAGGTCCTGATAAGCTGATCTGAAAACCAGACCAGGTCCTGAAAAGCTGATCTGAAAACCAGACCAGGTCCTGAAAAGCTGATCTGAAAACCAGACCAGGTCCTGAAAAGCTGATCTGAAAACCAGACTAGGTCCTGAAAAGCTGATCTGAAAACCAGACCAGGTCCTGAAAAGCTGATCTGAAAACCAGACGAGGTCCTGAAAAGCTGATCTGAAAACCAGACCAGCTCCTGATAAGCTGATCTGAATACCAGACCAGCTCCTGATAAGCTGATCTGAAAACCAGACCAGGTCCTGAAAAGCTGATCTGAAAACCAGACCAGCTCCTAATGAGCTGATCTGAAAACCAGACCAGCTCCTAATAAGCTGATCTGATTGCTGACACCTGTTACTTGCCCTTAGCAAACATGGATGAGAAAATTTTAAAACAGTTGGTGTTGACAAGAAATGTGTTGAAGAAAAAGCTTTGTAGTATAAAAACTGGTGAAATAGATACAGGTGAACAATTAAGAGATACATTTAAACCTATAACAGAACCTCTTAAAGAATTCATAAATAGTTCTAAAAATATTAAAAGAATTCGCATGAAAGAAGAAAGTAACATCAAGACAGAAGTTGAAAATAATACAAGTTTAAAGCCTGAAAACCCATCAGTCAAAATAGAGACAAGTACACCAAAAAATTAGTAGAAGGGACAATTTTTGATAATACCATCTTATTTAATGATGTTAATACTGAAAATGATGATGATGATGATGAAGATGATTTTTACTCACAGACTTCCAATACAGAATATACTTATACTGATTTATCAGTTTTGGAAGGAAGAAATGAATTAGATACAAATTATGGTCCACATAAAGATTACAAGAATGAATGGAAATTTGGTGATAGTAGCCTAAAACTGAATGAAGATAAAATACAAGTTGGTGGACAAATATGGGCTCTAACACCAGGACTATTTTCTCTAATGTTTCATAAAATACCAAAAAATTACGATAAATTGGAACTTGAAATCTATAAAAAGATTTTAATTACTACTAATGCATATAGAAGAGACTTTAAACCTGATGGTCAAATTAAGGGTACTAGAGGATAGAAATGTTAACATATTATTAAGAAATTTATTGATGAGAAAAACCAGAAGAATTTACCTGAATCAACAGGATCTAAGCCCAAAGGTAGCTATTTAGGTGAGGGAATGATGCAAGTTAACATCAATAAGCCCAACTATATATACTGGGACGATCCAAATGAGTTAGTAGATAGACTTCGACTACTGCTCGCATCACAAGGTGCAGGTCATACTAATCACAATAACGAAATTGTATCAACTATTGAAGAACTACGTGAAGCGAATATAATACACTAACTTTATATAGAGTATGTCTGTTGAAAAGAAAAAAGAAAAATTCCGCTAATCGACTGTTCGCTATGAAGGTACCACGAGAACTGTTTTGCAATAATGAACCTTTTAATATATCACATTATTCACGTATGTTTGCATCTAACATACACAAAAAGTTAAAATAGACATGGCTTGGTAAAATAACTAGATTTTCCTTAAATTTAACCTACACGGAAAACTTCTGAAATAGGCTACATTCAGTTAATGTAAAACTTTTTTGAGTGAAGTACATATAAAAAATTTTCACAAAACCATAAATGTGAAAAAAGTAAAGTTCCTTCCCCAAGTTTCAGCCATCAAAAATAGTGAGACAAAAATTTTAACCAAGTTCTTGTTTGATACAATAACTATCACTTCAATATACTATGCATTATATAAGTTTGTAATCGTCAGCTTGTCAAATAATTTCTAGGCGACTTGCATACTTGACAACATTTTTCCCATATAAAGATGTGAACAAATCCATTATTCTCCCCTTTTAAGAACGAAACTTTCTTTAATTTTTTTGGCCAGTGCTTACCATTCGTGTCAAGTTTCATTGGAAGTAGATAATAATAAATATATAAATGGTATATTTAAATGTGCTGAGCAAATCGTATTCCAAATATCAATAAAATCGTTTGAGTTAAACCCTTTAGATTTGCTTTTTTATTTCTGAGTTTCTTGTGCCCTCCTGGCTATAATTTCTAGGTTTTAGGATTTTTCCTAGTTGGTTTCACACCTAGACCTACTTATGTATCAGCTCAAAAGCTCAAATCCTTATTTTTGTTTTTATGGGCGTGATCCCGACCACTTTTTTTAACTCAAGATTTTCTTTGGCCAGTGATTATCTTTCGTGTCGATTTTCGTTAGAAACGGATAGTGATAAATACATACAAAATATATTTAAATGTGCGGAGCGGCAGTACGTGAAATACGAGGCTTAAATTTTATGGGCGTGCTAGCGCACACTTTTTTCCATGAACATTTTCTAGCCTTGCATTATTGCAACATGCATTCAAAATTTCAATAAAAACCCTTGAGTTAAACGCTTTATATGTGTTTTTTTAATTCTGAGTCTTATGGGCGTAGCCCCGCCCCTTAGTTTTTTTGGCTTTCAGATTTTTCTAGGTAGTTACTCACGTAGGTCTACTCGTGTACCAAATTTTAGATCTCCAGCTATAGCGGAACTGCTTCATAATATTGATGAGTGAGTCAGTCAGTCAGTGAGCATATCTTAAAATGTGCACTTTTTGCACCTCAGGAAGGTTTCATCGTAAAAATGTAATATGAGGTTACATAAGTTAATTGCAATTATAATCTAAATTAAAAAAAAGCTTGACATTTTGAAATAAAATTTTCACCAAGGTGTATCTAACTAGGTGGCAGCGCTACTTCAGCTGATAATTTTTTGCTCTGTGTGCTTTGTAGCTGTAGAATGTCAAAAACTTCGTTTTGTTTTGGTTTTAGTACTATTATTTTTGTGCTTTTGACATTCTTCGGTTCTTTATACAGCTATGGTTGCCGTATTTTTGTATAACAAATCCTTACACAGTCACCTGTATAATTACACCATGATTTTCACAAAAGAATAGTTACTTTTTGTTATTCAAACAATTTTATTTAAAAAAAATATGTTGACATTGTTTTTTAAATTTTTTATATAACACTCTAATACACTATTCACATAGCCAAATATAACTAAACTTTTACAGTTCATTTATCCATATGTATATATGTACAGCTACGATCAAAGTAATAGTAACACGAAATAATATGGGCACCTAACGTTAAAATTCAAAAGGGTTTATCTTTAAAATGAAATCGAACATTACAGAAAAATTAAGAGTGTTTTGTCTACAAAACAAATTATTTCTTAGTAATGTTTGATCTAGTTTTAAAGATAAGCCTTTTTGAATTTTAACGCAAGGTGTCCATATTATTTCGTTCTGATATTATTCTAATCGCAGCAGCACGTATTAAAATTATATAATGAAAAAAAAGTCATACTAAAATGACAAAAGAAAAAAACGATTTGATTTGTCTGGACATTGGTGTAAAAAATTTATAAGAATGGGTGCATTAATAAAACGTAGCTGTTGCGCAACCGTTGAGTATTTGTCTTGGAAACGCATAGTTGAGTAGTTCCGCTCCACTCAACAGTTGAGTAATTTTCCATCACAACATTTTTTAGCTACCTATAGTCAACACGTTGTGCTCAGCGCTGATCGAATAGAGTTATACAGTTTATATGCTTTGTTTGGTGTCTTACAAATCTTACATTACAAATGCGATAAAGTAACAAAATATAAATATAAAATTAAATTATATCCATCTAGCCGTTTCTTAGACGTAACTACTGAGGCCAACGGTTGCCAACAGTTTCACAATTGTTGAGCTCAACAGCTACGTCTTATGAATGCGCCCAATTTAATTTTTTCTGCCACATATATTTTTTATTTGCGCTTACGGATTTTGATAATTCCAAACCTTTAGGAATTTGAAAAAAAAACTTTGAAAATCTTTGCAAAATTACTGTAAGATAGTTCTTATTATTATTTCCGGTCTAATAAGATCGAAAGACATTCGATTTCTCTCGTTTTTGCATAAATTGCTTACGATACTAAAAGCGTCAAAAAGATGCGTTACTAACTGGTATTTAAGGGACGAAATATACAACTTTTCGTTAATTTTCTAATTCATTGTTTTCAATTTTCATTAAAAAGTAGGACCATAGTTTGTCATTCTACAAATGTTTTGGTAATTGGTTATAAACTGCGCGAAGACAGCAATAGATGATGTATAGTTTATCGTTAGAAATTTAAGACAATAAATATTAATAAAATTTTGCGGAAAATTGTTTTAGCTGGACAAATTTTATTTTAGCTTTAAACTGGACAGGTACTTAAAAAGCTGGACAATCCAGCCAAAACAAGCCCGATTGCCAACCCTAATGTATACATATACATATACCCCCTTATGCAAAAAAATATTTTACTTTAGCTTTAAAGTTCATAGTAGTTGATAAGCACTTTAAGGCTAACATAGCTTTATTAAAAAATCATATGCAAAAAACAACTTTAAATATTTTGTGATTTAATAATAAATACTGGTAACACCACCGTGCTCAACAAGCACTTCACAGCTTATGATGTACAAAATTTAATACAATTTCATTCGGGTATTCAAATAATTTTTTATTTTATTAAATAAATTTTTATTATGTTGAAGTAAAGCAATATAATTTAAAAAATATGTGCTTCTGACATAGTAGGAAAACAGATAAACACAACCATTAAGTAAAATTAAAAAAATGTGAAAAATTATCACAATTTGTTTTATTCGAATGAAACGAGTATTTGAATATCCAGCTTTTTTCGATTTGTTTTGATTGTATGTACATCACTTAAACATTTTTGTATAATTTAATATTTTTTTATGGATTTTGCTATGTATTTCGAATCAGTTGGATAATTTGGTAATGTTTCCCATTACATGACAGAAATAATAAATTTAAGATAAGAGCAGGCACCTCTAGCTTCATTTTCAGATGTAACATGAATCAATATGTGCTATATTAGTAAAAATATTTGACGTACAAAATACAGATTTTGGAAATATCAACTTAAAGTAGTCTTAACAAACGTGGGTGCCTACTTTAGAATTTTTATACAATAATTTTTTTAGAATACAACTTTACTTAACATTACTTGGCAAAGCTTATTTAAGTTTTTTTGCATAAGACCCATAGTGTGTGTACACAATACACATACGAGATAAAACTTACCAATTACAGTTAAGTATACTAACAACACTAAAGGCGGATGTGATGAAACTTGACACTCATAAGGACCCTTGTCATGTTCGTTGGCGTATTGGATTAAAAGTTTCCAATCATTTGGTTCTTCAAACTCTAATGAGTATCTGGAATCCCCACTGTATGTATGACGACCAAATGTAATAAGCGTCAACACCTCGCCTTTTCGACGCATCCATGATACCTTTTATTGGTTTATTTATTGTAGTAGTTGTGTATGTTCAATTTATGAAAGAAAACAAGAAGAAAAGAAAATATTATTATTAAATAGAAAAGCATGAGAAACAAAGCGCCTGGATGAGTTCAACAAAATCGAGCTTGGTATAGAATAACAGGAAAATATTGCTTATTTAATAGATGCGAAAGACTTGTAACTACGTTTTTAGTCAGAATGTTGCTGTTTGCAGTACAACGATACTACATATGTATATAGCAGAGGTGACCACAACGAGACTCCTCGCGAGCCACATGCGGCTCGATTGGAGTGGCTCTAATGCACAATATTTAATAATTAAAATAAGAATTATTTTTAAGAAAATTCTTATTTTTTATTTCATACATAAAAAAATATTTTATTTAATTTTTTGCTAAAATTTCAACAAAACTACACAAATTAATTTATTGTTAAAAAAATTAGGGTCTAATTGTGTAAAACGCAGCGACAAATTTTATACGAAAAAAATTTAAATTACAAAACAAAATACATATAACATTATCAACGCCAAGCGCTGTGTTTTACAAAAAAGGCCCTTAGACAAAATATAAAAAAAATAATAAGAAAATCACAGAAAATATTACATAGATTGAAATAAGTTTAAAATTCAATGGGCTTGTTGATGCCTTTCGCCTGTCGTCCATTTGGGCAGTTAGCCGCTTAAGGTTCGGTCGATATGGCAGCGTTTTTCAGTTAAAACAGACCGAGAATAACTGTGCACTGTATTTTCGGTACTTCATATTCTTGCAAGTCGCTGTATCCAACATTTAAATTTTTAAAAATAAGCATCGGTCTTTTTTAAACTGGTTTTAAGATATTTCTTTTCTGTTAGTGTATAATATTGTAGACCTTTATTGTAACAATTGGCGAGTATACATATGTATGTGTTCGGCTTGAGGTCCATTTTAATAAATAAATAAATAAAATTACTTTTTATTATTAATTTTTGTTTATTTATTTCCGATATTTCGACCAACTTTGTTGGCCATCTTCAGGGTATTATTAAACTAAAACAATAATGATTTAATATATAATTTAAAATATTTAAATTTATCACTACAAATTATAATTACTATTATTTTGTAAAATTTTATATTAGCAGTAGATCTATTCCCTTTTAAGTTATATCACCTACTGTTGATATGTTTTCTTTTAGTCCTGTGTTTGTTTATTATGTGTCTGTATATGTGTGCGCAATTATCAATATCTGTCTTATAGTTAATTCTTTTTTCATTTGGTATATTTATTATATGTAACATCTCCTGCATGTATCGCTTGGTATAGTTTTTCTCTCTCTCTAATATTTTGATTTTATTAAGTTCTGGTTTATGTCCAGTTTTTGTACAGTGGGCAACAAGTGCAGTTTTTGTGTCAGCGGTTTGTTACTTATCTTTAAGTCTGATTTATGCGATGCTAATCTTCTTCTTCGATATTCCTTTTCCGGAACCTTTTTCCAAAAGTAAATATTTGCTCAATTATTATGATTTACTTGCTTCAACCCTTCATCTTCGTGGATCTCGAGCAGCTCTAGTTCCAAAGCTGCTATATCCGAAGCAACTGGCAGTAATGCAGGGCAACCATTCTTTAGTGTCAACAAAGAAAGTTTTATTTTTGTTGCTGTTGTAGTTGTATTGCAATTGTTGGACAGTATTTGGGTACCATTGCATGGGGTAAGAGTTTGCTCCCAATACATTTGTAATTGTATTTGTTGTTCGTGATGCTGTTGAGGATGATGTTTGTTGTTGTTATTGTTGAGGATATTGATACTGTTGTTGTTTTTGATGATATTGATGTTGTTTTTGTTGAGGATACTAATATTGTTATGGTTGAGGATATTTATGTTGTTATTGTTGTTGAGGATATTGTTGCTGATGAGGATATTGATGTTGTTGTTGTTGAGGATATTTGTATTGGTCCTCTACGCCATGAATTTGGATGTGATCCAAAAAGTACTTTTGGTATTTGTATACCTTCTTGGAGATATTAGATTCATAAACCAAATTAATTTTATTAATTCATACTGTTTAAATATGAGATAGTGACCACATTAAAAAATGCCTACGAATTTGAATTATAGGGTGTTCTAATGTTAACGCTAGAGTAAAGATTAGCGAGGGGTGACTTGGGAATATATCACTTATCTATTGGGACAAGGGAGCATATGGAGTTATATGCTTGACACGGGGAGAGGGCAAGAGGAGTGACCTGGGATCACCAGAATGAGTCCTTTTCCAAAAAAAATAAAACACTTGCCAAATATTATTACTTACATTTGATTCAATTTAATGATTTATTTAAGTAAAATATTGGAAACTTTCAAACAGTTTAACAATACTTCGTTTGGAAATGGTGATGAGCCGTAGGATGTTGCATGTGTTTTCTGAACGTGATGTTATAAAAATGAGAGAGAGTTTTAAGCCAAATGCGATAAGAAAACTTTTGGCGTTACAAAGTGCAGGCTAGTTTAACATAATCATACATAAATTCATAATGATTGATTCAGGGACGTGAATATCTCTAAATAGAATGCACTTTGTGATTTAATAGTTTATGAGAGAAATCACGAGTAAAAAGTAAAATATTCAGTAATTCAATTAATTTTAAATACACTTATCAGTTCTTTGAACACGTACCATGTATTAATAATTTATATTTTTGGTATTATTATATTTAATATTTTTATCAACTATTTTTTATTAAAAAGTCACTTTGATTGTTTATGTAAACACGTCTCAAACTTTGAATAAGCGAAATTATTGAAGATTTGATGTGACACTTGTATATACAAATTTGTACTTGCTGCTAGATTAGAAAACTTCTGAATTTATGCGAATTAAGATTAAGTTACATGCATAATGTAAGAGTCAATAGACAGAGACAAATGTCAGCAAGCAGTGAAAAAAACAACCAATCTTTAACAATCCTCAATATCACAAACTTCAATTTCTCTACAAAATAAGTGAAAAGAAAGAATAAATACAACACGCATAAATTGTATATTTTATTCATTTCTTCAAACTCTTTACACATAAAAAATTAGAATTAAACTAAATGAAACCAACAAAAAAAGAGAACGCAAGAAATGCTAGATGCATTACCCGTCTGATTTTTTATACATACCTAACTATCTGCCACCGCTCAAGTAATTGTAATGGCACAAAACATTCGCATGAATATAACGTTGTCTTCAATGATCGCGTGTCTCTATTTCCCTTTGACAATCCTCACTATCTCAAAGTTCAATTTCTCCAAGTTCATTGCTCATATATAAATTATTTTATTCATCTCTTTAAACATAAAAAAAATAAAAATCAAACTAAAATAAAACGAAAAACAAACAACATTCATAGATATCCCACCAGAATACATAATTTCTTTCTAAAATACTCTTCCATGTTCACCAGCTAAAACGAGTATTACAAAAAACAAAACTAACGCAACATTTTCTTTATGCACGCACACAAAACATTGCACACTTAAACCATAAACTTATTGCAACCACTTGACAAACCAAAAAAAAAACATTCAATTCAAAATTAAAATTAAAACAAAAAACATTCCTACAAGCCTGCGTGCCAACATAATTAAGTATGTACATCGACGCACAGTGTTCGATTTAAAAATTTAGGACGACAAAAATCATAAATTTGTAAATAATTAACATACGAGTCCTAATTTTTTGTATTTTCATATTAAATTTGTTTATATATTTGGGGTATTCACAAAATATGTACTTTTAACTTATTTTCACACATGTTTTACATATATACAAGTAAAGGAAATTTCATAAATTAACAATAATATAAAAATTTATTTATATATTTGTGATATTCACAAAGTATATACTCTAAATTTATGTTCACACATATTTTACAATAAAAAAGTAAAAGAAATTTCATAGATTAACAATAATATAAAAAATAACAATAACTTATTCTGAGTTGCTGCTCATATTGAACTTTTGAAAAAAAAAATTTAATGGGGCAGCTTGGGGCAGGAATTTTATGTAAAGTCTATAACAGTAAGGTTGAAAGATTACAGAAACGCTTATGGATGTGGTGAAACGGATGGATATCAAAACATTTCGTCTGACAAAGTTAGTTTCTTTGGTAATAATTGTAAAAAAAATCACTTTGGTTAACACTTAATAAAAAAAAACTTGCCATTTATTAGAAAATAATATTTTTTTGTGTGTTAGTTAAAAAGAAGTCAAAAGTTACAATTGAATTTAAAAAAGGTAATATCGAATCTACAATGCCTTCTATTTACTTTTGAAATTGCAGAAAATACCCATAGTATTTTTTTGTTTTTCTTTTTTTCTTTCAACATGTCATTTAGAGTACCGTTACAAGCATACAAACTGAAAGATATACAAGAATCATATAGTTTTAAGCTAGTCTGGGTCTTCGCTTACAAATAGTGTGGTCAGTGTAAATTTTTAATTAACTTTATTTCTTATTTTTGTCGTCCTATTTTCTGAAATCGAACACTGTGCGACGGACGGATATCAAACCATACTTATCTCACAACCCATATATTTTATTCGTCTTTAAACTCTTTAAACATAGAAAAAAATAAATAAAAATCAAACTAAATAACACTTCACACCATTGACTTTAATTACCCAAATTTTCCCATAAATTACAAAATTTCGATTTTAATTACCCAAATTTGACAATTTTAATTGCCATAGAACCACCAGTATCTATCTGCTGATAGCTTATACGACGAGGGTCATATCGATGGTTTGTTCATAGATATGTATGTACGTGATAATGAGGTTTGTTTTGAGGTGTGAGCATAAGTATGAGATAAGGATGGTTTGATGTCCGTCCGTCCTGATAACCTGATCTAAAAATCACACCAGCTACCTGATAACCCGAACTGATATCTCCTCTGAAACTCAGATCAGCTACCTGATAATCCGATCTGAAAGTTAATGCCTGATAAAAAGTAGTTGGTGTTGACAAGCAATGTCTTGAAGAAAAATCTTTGTATTTTATACTACTGCTTAAGCAGATACATGTGAACAACTGAGAGATACATTTTAACCTATAACAAAACTCCTAAAAGAGTTCATAAATAGTTCTAAGAATATTAAAAGAACTCCGGAAACAGAAAGTGAACTCAAGTTGAAAATGCTAAAAGCTTAAAGCCTTAGAAACAAGAAATGATTTCTCAAAAAAACTTAAAAGACACTATGCAAGATTAAGCGATATATTTACAATTAAAAATAAACAAAATAATAAAAAAAAACTTGCAAATAAATAAAACCAAAATTGTTGATCCCACTAAGTAGACTCGTGTCATTTAGTTGATTTCAGTGACCGGTAACTTAAGTTCATTATTTATAAATTAACTAGTTCGTTCATTTAGTCCAATCGGTCTTTTTAGTTCAATGAATTTTTTTTTGTACATGTATTTATTTATTGTATATGAACTAACAATAAGTATTCAAATCTTAAATCTGAATATAATAATGGTCCCAACCAGTATCGGACATAAGCTTAGTTGCTGTAATTAAAAATACATAAATGTGTTAAACACAAAAATTATTTTCAAGAAGTTGTCACGGCCAAAGTCGGCGCACTCGTTTTGCCCAACACCATCAACACTGATAGTTGATATTCTTATTGTTTTTTTTTTTATCAAAGAAGTATTAAATTCCTATTTTTTTGTGCATTTTTCATTTATATGAATTTATATTGTCACCAAATATATTTAAGCATGTATTACATTTTTTTATTTTCTTATTGAAATAACCGAATGATAATGCAGCGTTCTTCCAGTCTTAATTCAAATATAACGGCCCCGCCACCTACATGTTAACTATAATACTCGTTGGATTGAAAATACAACTCAAGGCGCATTTATTAGGTGGCACCACTACACCAGGTGACTAACGTCATTATAGCAATCTAAATGTCAAACTTGGATTGTGTAGGTATATGCCGAGAAGCATGCTTTTATTTTGGTATCCATAAACATCTTTCGAATATTCAGCTTTATATGGTGTTTGACATTTCCTATAAGAAACATGCAATCTGACAATGCTACGCTGTTTTGAAAAGTAAGAAGGTAATTTATACTAACAAAGTACATGTGGTTGTTGCTGTTGTTATATTTGTTGTAGAATCGTAGTTACCTGATTGATGTGCCTTGATACAACCATTAGTAAGAGCACAGCTGTTTAGAGTAAAATCACCATATACAAACACTTGCGTGTGTGAGGGTATGTGTGTGTGCACAAGCAAACACAAGAATAAAGGCAGCAAGCAAGGCGCATTTATTAGGTGGCAGCACTACACCAGGTGACTAATGTCATTATACCAATCTAAACGTCAAATTTGGATTATGTAGGTATAAGCCTAAAAGCATGCTTTTATTTGGGTATCCATAAACACCTTTCGAATATTGAGTTTTGGTTGGTGTTTGACATTTCCTATAAAAAACATGCAATCTGACGATGCTACCCTGTTTTGAAAAGTAAGATGGTAATTTATACCAACAAAGTACATGTGGTTGTTGCTGTTGTAATATTTGTTTTAGAATCGTGGGTACCTGATTGATGTGCCTTGGCAGCAAGATTGTAAAGCAAATGATCAGTCGGCTGGCAGAAGACCTGTAGGTAAGAGCTAGTTTGGTGGAGAATTGTATAATTCCCCAAAATAATTCTTATACGCAGCATCAACTGCTATTAGTGCATTATATAATAAAGGCTGCCCTGAGGTGGTTTCTAGTTGTTGTTTTTGTGTTTTCGCGATACACTAAGGGCTGCTTTAGTGAGGAATGGTATAATTCCCTGAAGTGGTTTCTAGTGGTTGATTTAATTACGTGTTGACTGATTTAGGAGGCTAAGAACTCGTTTCCATACAAAAATAGTGTGGCAAAGCGTGGTCAACAGACAACAGAGGACGTTTGGGTGAGGAATGGTATAATTCCCTTAAACTATCTCTGGTGTTGGACTACGATCGTGGTGGTCATCCATAGCGTGTGACGTGCTTTGGCGAGGAATTCTATAATTCCCCAGAGTGCCCACACCTACGGGAGAACCAAACAATAGTTGGCAGAACGCTGTGTCTAAAAAGACGAAAGTCATTGTGAGTTTTAATTATTTTACTTTATTGAATAAATGAACGAGTTTACAAATGAAAGCCTTAAATCGTGTTGGTTTTTATTTATGTACCGACCCTGGACGCGACTAAGCTATCCCAGCTACAAGCGGAAAAATGTGTCGTTACATTGGCGCCCGAGCAGGGAGATAATTTTTTTTGTCCATCATTTAAAAATAAAATAATCATTGCATACTGATGAATTTAAATTGTCATACACAATTTTTTTTTAAACAATTTGTTTTTATAAACAAAACAAAAAAAAAGAGAATAAAAAAATGTTTTTATATGATGAATTGTATTAATAAAATAAAAAGTAAAGTAAACTTTTTTTTTTAAATATAGAAAAGTATTTATATATATTTTAAGCAATATAAATGATTGGTGTCGCCGGTTATAGTAAAAATCAGAGACAACGAAATGAACGACGACCGTACTGCACACCTCAGTGACCTCAAAGAATACCGCCACTAAGTATAAATAATTCGTCTTCCTACTCTATTTATAGATCACACCATCGTCCAACTACACCCCGATCAGGATGAGTCCCGAACGGAAAAAATTCGAGAAGACCCGTCAGAAATTTCAAGAAAACCTAAAGAGAGAGCAGGCCAAAGAGGAAGAACGTTTAAACACTGCGTTGTGGGACGAGGGGGAGAAGTGTCACGAGTAGGCGAACTCGTTTTGCCCAACACCATCAACACTGATAGTTGCTATTATTATTGTTGTTTCTTATCAAAGAAGTATTGAATTCCTATTTTTTTGTGCATTTTTCATTTATATGAATTTATATTGTCACCAAATATATTTAAGCATGTATTACATTTTTTTTATTTTCTTATTGAAATAACCGAATGATAATGCAGCGTTCTTCCAGTCTTAATTCAAATATAACGGCCCCGCCACCTGCATGTTAACTATAATACTCGTTGGATTGAAAATACAACTCAAGGCGCATTTATTAGGTGGCACCACTACACCAGGTGACTAACGTCATTATAGCAATCTAAATGTCAAACTTGGATTGTGTAGGTATACGCCGAGAAGCATGCTTTTATTTGGGTATCCATAAACATCTTTCGAATATTCAGCTTTATATGGTGTTTGACATTTCCTATAAGAAACATGCAATCTGACAATGCTACGCTGTTTTGAAAAGTAAGAAGGTAATTTATACTAACAAAGTACATGTGGTTGTTGCTGTTGTTATATTTGTTGTAGAATCGTAGTTACCTGATTGATGTGCCTTGATACAACCATTAGTAAGAGCACAGCTGTTTAGAGTAAAATCACCATATACAAACACTTGCGTGTGTGAGGGTATGTGTGTGTGCACAAGCAAACACAAGAATAAAGGCAGCAAGCAAGGCGCATTTATTAGGTGGCAGCACTACACCAGGTGACTAATGTCATTATACCAATCTAAACGTCAAATTTGGATTATGTAGGTATAAGCCTAAAAGCATGCTTTTATTTGGGTATCCATAAACACCTTTCGAATATTGAGTTTTGGTTGGTGTTTGACATTTCCTATAAAAAACATGCAATCTGACGATGCTACCCTGTTTTGAAAAGTAAGATGGTAATTTATACCAACAAAGTACATGTGGTTGTTGCTGTTGTAATATTTGTTTTAGAATCGTGGGTACCTGATTGATGTGCCTTGGCAGCAAGATTGTAAAGCAAATGATCAGTCGGCTGGCAGAAGACCTGTAGGTAAGAGCTAGTTTGGTGGAGAATTGTATAATTCCCCAAAATAATTCTTATACGCAGCATCAACTGCTATTAGTGCATTATATAATAAAGGCTGCCCTGAGGTGGTTTCTAGTTGTTGTTTTTGTGTTTTCGCGATACACTAAGGGCTGCTTTAGTGAGGAATGGTATAATTCCCTGAAGTGGTTTCTAGTGGTTGATTTAATTACGTGTTGACTGATTTAGGAGGCTAAGAACTCGTTTCCATACAAAAATAGTGTGGCAAAGCGTGGTCAACAGACAACAGAGGACGTTTGGGTGAGGAATGGTATAATTCCCTTAAACTATCTCTGGTGTTGGACTACGATCGTGGTGGTCATCTATAGCGTGTGACGTGCTTTGGCGAGGAATTCTATAATTCCCCAGAGTGCCCACACCTACGGGAGAACCAAACAATAGTTGGCAGAACGCTGTGTCTAAAAAGACGAAAGTCATTGTGAGTTTTAATTATTTTACTTTATTGAATAAATAAACGAGTTTACAAATGAAAGCCTTAAATCGTGTTGGTTTTTATTTATGTACCGACCCTGGACGCGACTAAGCTATCCCAGCTACAAGCGGAAAAATGTGTCGTTACATTGGCGCCCGAGCAGGGAGATAATTTTTTTTGTCCATCATTTAAAAATAAAATAATCATTGCATACTGATGAATTTAAATTGTCATACACAATTTTTTTTTAAACAATTTGTTTTTATAAACAAAACAAAAAAAAAGAGAATAAAAAAATGTTTTTATATGATGAATTGTATTAATAAAATAAAAAGTAAAGTAAACTTTTTTTTTTAAATATAGAAAAGTATTTATATATATTTTAAGCAATATAAATGATTGGTGTCGCCGGTTATAGTAAAAATCAGAGACAACGAAATGAACGACGACCGTACTGCACACCTCAGTGACCTCAAAGAATACCGCCACTAAGTATAAATAATTCGTCTTCCTACTCTATTTATAGATCACACCATCGTCCAACTACACCCCGATCAGGATGAGTCCCGAACGGAAAAAATTCGAGAAGACCCGTCAGAAATTTCAAGAAAACCTAAAGAGAGAGCAGGCCAAAGAGGAAGAACGTTTAAACACTGCGTTGTGGGACGAGGGGGAGAAGTGTCACGAGTAGGCGAACTCGTTTTGCCCAACACCATCAACACTGATAGTTGCTATTATTATTGTTGTTTCTTATCAAAGAAGTATTGAATTCCTATTTTTTTGTGCATTTTTCATTTATATGAATTTATATTGTCACCAAATATATTTAAGCATGTATTACATTTTTTTTATTTTCTTATTGAAATAACCGAATGATAATGCAGCGTTCTTCCAGTCTTAATTCAAATATAACGGCCCCGCCACCTACATGTTAACTATAATACTCGTTGGATTGAAAATACAACTCAAGGCGCATTTATTAGGTGGCACCACTACACCAGGTGACTAACGTCATTATAGCAATCTAAATGTCAAACTTGGATTGTGTAGGTATACGCCGAGAAGCATGCTTTTATTTGGGTATCCATAAACATCTTTCGAATATTCAGCTTTATATGGTGTTTGACATTTCCTATAAGAAACATGCAATCTGACAATGCTACGCTGTTTTGAAAAGTAAGAAGGTAATTTATACTAACAAAGTACATGTGGTTGTTGCTGTTGTTATATTTGTTGTAGAATCGTAGTTACCTGATTGATGTGCCTTGATACAACCATTAGTAAGAGCACAGCTGTTTAGAGTAAAATCACCATATACAAACACTTGCGTGTGTGAGGGTATGTGTGTGTGCACAAGCAAACACAAGAATAAAGGCAGCAAGCAAGGCGCATTTATTAGGTGGCAGCACTACACCAGGTGACTAATGTCATTATACCAATCTAAACGTCAAATTTGGATTATGTAGGTATAAGCCTAAAAGCATGCTTTTATTTGGGTATCCATAAACACCTTTCGAATATTGAGTTTTGGTTGGTGTTTGACATTTCCTATAAAAAACATGCAATCTGACGATGCTACCCTGTTTTGAAAAGTAAGATGGTAATTTATACCAACAAAGTACATGTGGTTGTTGCTGTTGTAATATTTGTTTTAGAATCGTGGGTACCTGATTGATGTGCCTTGGCAGCAAGATTGTAAAGCAAATGATCAGTCGGCTGGCAGAAGACCTGTAGGTAAGAGCTAGTTTGGTGGAGAATTGTATAATTCCCCAAAATAATTCTTATACGCAGCATCAACTGCTATTAGTGCATTATATAATAAAGGCTGCCCTGAGGTGGTTTCTAGTTGTTGTTTTTGTGTTTTCGCGATACACTAAGGGCTGCTTTAGTGAGGAATGGTATAATTCCCTGAAGTGGTTTCTAGTGGTTGATTTAATTACGTGTTGACTGATTTAGGAGGCTAAGAACTCGTTTCCATACAAAAATAGTGTGGCAAAGCGTGGTCAACAGACAACAGAGGACGTTTGGGTGAGGAATGGTATAATTCCCTTAAACTATCTCTGGTGTTGGACTACGATCGTGGTGGTCATCCATAGCGTGTGACGTGCTTTGGCGAGGAATTCTATAATTCCCCAGAGTGCCCACACCTACGGGAGAACCAAACAATAGTTGGCAGAACGCTGTGTCTAAAAAGACGAAAGTCATTGTGAGTTTTAATTATTTTACTTTATTGAATAAATGAACGAGTTTACAAATGAAAGCCTTAAATCGTGTTGGTTTTTATTTATGTACCGATCCTGGACGCGACTAAGCTATCCCAGCTACAAGCGGAAAAATGTGTCGTTACATTGGCGCCCGAGCAGGGAGATAATTTTTTTTGTCCATCATTTAAAAATAAAATAATCATTGCATACTGATGAATTTAAATTGTCATACACAATTTTTTTTTAAACAATTTGTTTTTATAAACAAAACAAAAAAAAAGAGAATAAAAAAATGTTTTTATATGATGAATTGTATTAATAAAATAAAAAGTAAAGTAAACTTTTTTTTTAAATATAGAAAAGTATTTATATATATTTTAAGCAATATAAATGATTGGTGTCGCCGGTTATAGTAAAAATCAGAGACAAGGAAATGAACGACGACCGTACTGCACACCTCAGTGACCTCAAAGAATACCGCCACTAAGTATAAATAATTCGTCTTCCTACTCTATTTATAGATCACACCATCGTCCAACTACACCCCGATCAGGATGAGTCCCGAACGGAAAAAATTCGAGAAGACCCGTCAGAAATTTCAAGAAAACCTAAAGAGAGAGCAGGCCAAAGAGGAAGAACGTTTAAACACTGCGTTGTGGGACGAGGGGGAGAAGTGTCACGAGTAGGCGAACTCGTTTTGCCCAACACCATCAACACTGATAGTTGCTATTATTATTGTTGTTTCTTATCAAAGAAGTATTGAATTCCTATTTTTTTGTGCATTTTTCATTTATATGAATTTATATTGTCACCAAATATATTTAAGCATGTATTACATTTTTTTTATTTTCTTATTTAAATAACCGAATGATAATGCAGCGTTCTTCCAGTCGTAATTCAAATATAATGGCCCCGGCACCTACATGTCAACTATAATACTCGTTGGATTCAAAATACAACCATTAGTAAGAGCACAGATGTTTAGAGTAAAATCACCATATACAAAACACTTGCGTGTGTGAGGGTATGTCTGTGTGCACAAGCAAACACAAGAATAAAGGCAGCAAGATTGTAAAGCAAATGATCAGTCGGCTGGCAGAAGACCTGTAGGTAAGAGCTAGTTTGGTGAGAAATTGTATAATTGCCCAAAATAATTCTTACACTCAGCATCAACTGCTATTAGTGCATTATACACTAAAGGCTGCCTTGGTGAGGAATGGTATAATTTCCTGAGGTGGTTTCTAGTTGTTGTTTTTATGTTTTCGCGATACACTAAAGGCTGCTTTGGTGAGGAATGGTATAATTCCCTGAAGTGGTTGATTTAATTATGTGTTGACTGATTTAGGAGGCTAAGAATTCGTTTCCATACAAAAATTGTGTGGCAAAGCGTGGTCAACAGACAACAGAGGACGTTTGGGTGAGGAAATGTATAATTCCCTTAAACTATCTCTGGTGTTGGACTACGATCGTGGTGGTTATCCCATAGCGTGTGACGTGTTTTGGCGAGGAATTGTATAATTCCCCAGAGTGCCCACACCTACGGGACAACCAAGCAATCGTTGGCAGAACGCTGTGTCTAAAAAGACGAAAGTCATTGTTAGTTTTAATTATTTTACTTTATTGAATAAATAAACGAGTTTACGAATGAAAGCCTTAAATCATGTTGTTTTTTATTTATGTACCGACCCTGGACGCGACTAAGCTATCCCAGCTACAAAAGGAAAAACGTGTCGTTTCAAAGTATAACTTGTATAGCTGAGTATTAGAGCCCTTGTGTCCCTGTTTCTTAAGCTGATGTGTCCATTAAAGCTCAAGATATGACGAGCCAGTAAATTAGGATGTGATTCGAGTTTTATTAGATATTTGCCTGCGTATTTTGCAATTTCTTCAGTCACCAGTGGCATATTTAAATCACGATGTAAATTTGGATATTTGATGTACCATGGAGCCGATATTATCAAACAAAAAATTTTGTTTTGCCCTTGTTGGAATTTCTCAACATCTGAAGATAAAGCAGTGCCCCATAGAGGAATTCCGTAGCAGCATATTGGCTTCAAAAGCGACTTGTATATTAAAAGTTTCCAGTCTAGGCTGGGTGTGGCATTTCTGCCAATCAGCCAATGTACCTGAGTTAATTTAATTTCATTTTTGTTAGCTTACAGTCAATGTGGTGTCTTCATGTAAGCCATCTATCAAGTTGTATACCAAGATATTGCACATGTGAATGTTGAGGAACAACTTGATTGTTAATCCAAAGAAGGGAACAAGAATCTCTTCGTAAGGTAAATGTTACTTGAACACACTTTTGTTCATTTTCCTTTATTCTCCATAAGTTTAACCATAGTTCCAGCTGAATAATATGTTCCTAAGGATATCGAGACGTTTTTTAAGCATTTGCATGCATACGAAGGCAGGCTGTATCGTCAGCAAATGTAGAAGTGTGGATTCTACTGCTCCCAGGCATATCACAAGTATAAATCAAATACAAAACTGGCCCCATCATACTCCCCTTTGGCACACCGGATAAATTTTCGAGCAAGAATGTAACTTTCCAAAATATTTAGAATGTTTATTGGTAGGTATGTCTTCAATTTTAAAATTATGCCTTTATGCCACACTTTATGAAACGCCTGAGAAAAGTCCATAAACAGGGCAGGACAATCTTTCTTTTCTTCAAGAGTTCTTCTTATAATTTTTTTTTAATACATGTATTTATTTATTGTATCTTCAAACATGAACTAACAATAAGTATTCAAATCTTAAATCTAAAATAAAATAATTATTTCCGACCACCGTTGCACATAAACTTAGTGATAGTTATAAATGATACATAAGTAGTGAAAATTAAAAAGAAAAAAAAAGTATTTGCAAGTCGTTCCATCTGGAGTGTTGAGTATAAGAGTCCTTGTGTCCCTCTTTTTTAGCCGGATGTGTCCAGTAAAGTTCAAAATATTACGACCAAGCGGATTAGGATGTGGTTCGAGTTTTGTTAAATATTTGCCTCCGTATTTTGCAGTTTCTTCAATCACTGTTGGCATATTCAAATCACGATGTTTATTTGAATTTTTGATGTACCATGGAGCCGATCTTATCATACGTAAAATTTTGTTTTGCCTTCGTAGGATTCTATCGACATTGGAAGCTGAAGCACTGCCCCATAGTTAAATTCCGTAGCACCATATATGTTTCAAAAGTGACTTGTATATCAAAAGCTTGCAATCTAGATTGAGAGTTGAATTTCTATTAATCAGCCAATGTACCTGAGTTAATTTTAGTTTCATTTATGTTAACGTAGAATCAATGTGTTGTTTCCATATAAGCCATCGATCAAGGTGTATACCAAGGTATTTTACATGTGAAAGTTGAGGAACAATTTGATTATTGATTGTAATGGGGGGACAAGTATCTTTTCGTAGAGTAAATGTTACCTGAGATTTATCGCGTATAGTTTCTCTACCCTCTCGTCCCTTAAGGTTTAAGATACGTGAAGTACAAAAAATATTTGCTGAACTCAACCCGAAGAAAGCTCCAGGTATTGATGGCATTAGTAGCAAAATGCTCATGAACTTGCCTCATATTGCAATAAGAATCCTGATATTTATTTTGAATGCTATTTTAAGAATGCAGTATTTTCCACATAACTGGAAACTTGCCAAGATCAAAATGATTCCAAAGGCGGGAAAAAGATCTAACCAAGACTGAGTCATATAGGCCAATAACCTTACTATCTACAATCTCAAAGCTTTTCGCAAAGCTGCTCATGACTAAATTGTCCAAAATTTTAACTGATAATGGTTGCATCCCGGACCATCAATTTGGCTTTAGAAGTCAGCATAGCACTATTGAACAAACGCATAGACTGATCCAAGTTGTAAGAAGAACATTTGAAGAAAAGAAGTATTGTCTTGCTCCTTTTATTGATGTTTCTAAGGCGTTTGATAAAGTATGGCATGAAGGTCTAGTTTTAAAATTGAAGACATATCTGCCAATAAACATTCAAAACCTTTTGGAATGTTATATTATTAATAGGAAGTTCACTGTTATGGAAGGAGAGTTCACGAGTGTTCCCGAATCTATATCTTCTGGTGTGCCACAGGGTAGTATTCTGGGTCATGTCTTCTATTTAATATACACTTGTGATATGCCTGTGAGCAATAACATCCACACCTCTACATTCGCCGTTGATATACCCTGTATGAGTGTGCACGAAAACCATTATGAGGCATCCCGCAATCTCCAGAAACATATTACCCAGCTGAAAATATGGATGAACTTATGGAGAATTAAACCCAATGAACAAAAGTGTGTCCATATAACGTTTACCCTAAGAAGAGTTACTTGCTCCCCCATTCGATCAACACCTTGGCGTGGAAGCCGGAGAATTATCGTGGTGGCTGTGCTTGCTACCAAAATCGTTGGGAGAATAGTCTTGGCTTCCCAGTGTGAAATCAATACTAGTGGTTGGTCTGACGCGGTCAGCCAGACTCTATTCTAGGTGCTGTTGCCATTCAACAGAAGCTGCTATGGGCACGGACATAGCAGCAGAGTTTAGATAGCTCAAGTTACCTCAGCAAGGTAATTGAATATAGTACAGGGATAGCTATATTCAAAGATTGCAACCTATGTGCCTTATGGAGTGGGCCATAGGTTCATTCTAATAGGGTGCATGGGGGCGTTGGTCTGGCGTCTAACCCACACCCGGTGCTTTGGCACCCGTGAAATAAGGCCGTAATGGCAGGTGCTCACGGAAAGCTATCGCACATCTCCCCCATTCGAATCAACAATCAAAATATTCCTCAACATTCCCAAATGAAATACCTTGGTGTACACCTTGATCGAAGGCTTACATGGAAACATCATATTGACTCTAAGTTAACTCAGATGAAACTTAAGTTAACTCAAATATATTGGTTGATTGGCAAAAACTCAACACTCAGCCTAGACTGCAAACTTTTACTATACAAGTCGCTTTTGAAGCCAATATGGTGCTACGGAATTCAGTTATGGGGCACTGCTTCAGCTTTCAATGTCGAGAGAATCCAACGAAGGCAAAACAAAATTTTACATTTAATAACATCGGCTCCATGGTACATCCAAAATTCTATTATACATCGTGATTTAAATATGCCACTAGTGACTGAAGAAATTGCAAAATACGCAGGCAAATATTTAACAAAACTCGAATCACATCCTAGTCCGCTTGCTCGTAATATTTTGAACTTTACTGGACACATCCGCCTAAAAAAAGGGGAAAAAATTAAGGTTAATAGATAATTTCTCAATTTAACTGCAAAAGAAATAAATTTCTAAAAATCGGCTTGAACGTTTAAAGGTGCTCTCCTGCAAAACAGTACAATATGACTTAAGCACTTACTTAAGCACTTTTTCCTTATTGCCACAGATATTTAGAAAATTAGACGGACACTCGTCTATCCAGACGACTTTTACGAAATCTTGCATATACTTGGGGCTTTTGTGACACAATAGTGCACTGTCGATTTCATTACTTTATGTATTTCTGCCCTTTTCAACTGGCACATTATCGTCATTAATAGAAATATTTCTAGAAATTTTTACTCTAAAAAGTTTATAAAAACAATTTTTCAAAAGGAGTCAGGTCCTCACAAAGGCATAAAACTTAAAAAATAATTTATTTGGTTCAGTGAACCAACAAAATTAGAATTTAATTACATTTCGCTTATTTATATCAATAGTTAATAATACAGAATAACGCGGCATTTCGTATTTTATCTAGTATAAAAATTTCCTATAAATAGCTTGTACCATCACCTCCAGAGAGCAGAATATTTTTTCATGTCTTTATTAAGTTGTATGCAAATTGAAAACTTAAAACGCCTTTTTGGCAAAACTAGTTTTTTGAGTTGTTACGCTATTGAAGTGAATGATTGATGTGTACTTAAAAAATAACTGGAAATAAACTTGAATGTTATAACTTGCTCGTTATAACCGAACCTAACTGCATATAGTTAAGCGAATATACATATTTCCATGCGGTTTTTCAATTGCTCGTTGAATACGATCATTCATAATACCGATGTTTGTTATAACCGAACTTAACCATATAAAAATTTGTTTAAAGTAAATCAGCTAAAAAATAAGCAAAAGTTGACGGCAAATTCTAGTCGATGTTCGTTATAGCCGAACTGTAGTGCCAACATTTTTTACGACATTTGATATTGATTTATCTTCAATATAAAACCTTATTTAAAGCACATTCATCATAAATCATCATTAAGAGTGAAGTTAGTGATATTAGAGCTCAAATTTCAACATTATTGAAATAAACTACCAATTAGTGCTTTTAATGATAGATGAAAAAATTGCCCAGGCTTTCACTGACACAAATGCTTCATCCAGCTCTATTATATGCAAAGCAACATCAAGTCAGTTAAACCAAGAACCGACAAAGTCAGTAGAAAGTACTGATGCATATGAATTTGGATTATCACCGCTACATACAAGAATAAGATTTATGGAACACATACTGAAAAAAAGCTATGATTTGGACTTCAGATCTTCAGGAACAGTAAGAAATAACGACACCAACAAAGAGCTAGGGAAATTAAAAAAGAAACATGTTCAAGATGAATTTCTCAAACAAGAGTTAATTATAGATCAACCAAAACAAGGATCAGGCAATACAATTGATGGCAATACCGCAAAAAGATTATTTTTAGATCCCGAAACTACATCTAATAAAGGGTGTTTTTTATTGAGGTATAGAACTTTAAGTTGGCATCACTTTTTTAACTGGCGGCCATTTTGTCAGCTGTCAAGTGATTAATATTTAGTTTGGTTTGCCATTTCATCATGAACAGGTTGACAAAAGAACAACGCTTGCAAATCGTGCAAATTTATTTCGAAAATAATGGTTCAGTTCGCGAAGTTTACCGCAAGCTCCGTCCATTTTATGGTCGACCTAATCGTCCATCAGAGCAATTAATTCGGTTAACCATGGATCGTTTTCGCACTACGTTTACTCTATGTGATAATACGCATCCGCAGAGACGTCGAACAGTGCGCACCGAAGAAACAATTGCCGCTGTAGAGCAAAGTGTTGAAGAGGACCCGAATGAATCGATTCGCCACCGTGCACAGCAATTGGAGCCGACTAACCGACTATTTTGTTCCCGAATTGGATGGCATGAATGTGGATGAGTTGTGGTTCCAACAAGACGGCGCTACATGCCACACAGCGCACGTCACAATCGATTTATTGAAGGAAACATTCGATGAGCGCATAATTTCGCGGAATGGACCTGTCAATTGGCCACCAAGATCGTGTGATTTGACACCATTGGATTATTTTCTTTAAGGATATGTGAAGTCGCTCGTCTACGCCAACAAACCAGAAACGTTAGGGGACTTGGAAGCCAACATTCGTGGCGTTATTGCCAACATACGGCCCCATATGCTCGAAAAAGTGGTTGAAAATTGGACCTGTAGAATTGGCTTTATTCGAGCCAGCCGCGGCGGCCACATGCCCGAAATCATATTTAAACATTAATGGCATAAAATTATCCTTCCAATAAAGCCAAATTGATGGACATTAAAACGATTTTCTTGTGTCTTATTTCAATTCGAAGTTCTATACCTCTGAAAAAAACACCCTATATAACAGGTGCTGATATAGACCTTATTTCAAGATTTAAAACAATTATTGAAGTACCATCAAATTAATGCTAGGAAACTTGGTGATTATGCCAAGGAAACCGCTAATATACATCCAAATACCCATTAAGAAATATGTCTGCAACAGTGCACAAGGTCCTTTATCATGGAGAAGATGTCATTAAGTACCATATATTACCGATTGCATATTTATCAGAGTGAGCTCAGGAAAAAAGAAATAAGGATTACAGATTTTACAGAGAACATACACCAGAAAAATTTCACGAAGCTCTATAAATGAAGATTTATTTAATAATTATTATTAATTATCTCTAGCATTCGAAATCAATGAAAATTGGATCATTCGGACTTGCATGCCGAAGCTGAGGGACTGTTACACGCCAGAAGTAATACAGAAATGAATATGGAATATCTACAAACAATATTCCAGCCAAATGAATAATAATTACAATTTGCATTTACTATTATTTGACTGTAATAAAGTATAAAAATATTAATATTTAATGTAATTTTTTATTATTTTAGTTAATTCGCTATGTGAGCTTTATGAACAAATTGAAAATAAAAACACAAATGATATTGAAATAACGTGTTTCTAACGTATTTACTGAATTGTATGAAAACCATTCACAATATAAATATCTTTGATATATCCATAGATTAACATTTCTTCAGGTACTAATATTTAGTTTTGAGTCACGGTTAAAGTTTCTCATAAGTCCGCCATAAAAAAATCTAATAGCCAGATTTTGGGAAAAATTCCTCATTACATGTTACTTAGCGTAAGGGCTTTGTGGTGCCTAATTATACTTTTAATATATTAACAAGTAATATGTGCTTTAAGTGTAAAAATAATTTTTTTAATTCAGTGTCTTGTACATGTCTTACATACTATACATACATATGTATATATGTATTGTTAATGTTAATGATTTATTTAAAATAAATCACATTTTGTGTTGCTGGATCCTTGTAATTACATTCTTCAATATTGTTTTGCTTCTTTTGATGCGTTTGAAAATAAAAAACAATTTAAATTTGTTTTTTAATCTATATATTTCGAACCATTTTGGTTCATCTTCAGGATCTACAATAATACACTATTAGTTTTTTATTTATTTTAAATTATTATAATTAATATCTAATTACCTTCTTCGATTATTAATTTTAAAACAAAATTCAAAAATTAAAAATTACATGTAAATCAAATTAAATATAAGCTACTATATACAATCAATTGAAATTAGAATTTAAATTACAGTAAGTGTTTATGTAATTTTGCTTATCCGTTTTTTCATTGCAAGTATATCTCTCATACATGACAATTTGGTTTACTTCATGTAGTTGTAATTTAAATTTGTTCTGTTCTGTTCTAAGTATTTGTGCATTTTCAAAGTCAAACTCATGTTTATTCGATTTAGCATGTTTAGCCAATGCTGATAAATTAGTATTTATATTTGAATTTTTTCTACAGTCATATTCGTATTGTTTTAGTCTTTTTGTTAATTTTTGTGTTGTTTCACCTATATAGAACTGAATTACAATTTTCAATCAACTTTTTAAACTACGTCAGATTTTTGTCCCTTTTTTTAAGCGTTGTTTTAGATTTTCAAAAAACTTATTACCGGACTTTAAAGTTGGTCGCATGGCAAGTTTAACATTAGGTGTAAAATATCGACATAATTTAGAAAGTTCTTTAGTTAAATTTGGAACATAAGTCATTGATGCTTGTGATGTTGTTAAAGAATTGTTATTTACAGTAGTCGAGAGATTCCATTGTGTTGAATTAATATTATGATCTCCATTTCTTTGTTGCTTAACCGAATAAACAAGTCGTTTAATAATATTTATTGGAAAATTATTTTGTTCAAGTACATGTTTAATACGTTCCAAATTATCTGACCAAAATATTTTGTGCGATAAACTAAACACTTTATTAATAAAATTTCTGGCTGTATTTTCTTTCATATGACGTGGATGAGCTGAATAATAATTTAAAATGCGATTTGATGCTATTTCTTTTTGGTACCAATTAGTTATTATTTTTCCATTATCTTTGCGATGAATTGTTGTATCTAAGTAATTTAGCTCTTTATTTTCTTCTATTTCAATAGTAAATTTAATCTTGTCATCATACTCATTTAGTATATTTAATACGTGTTGTAGGTTGTCAGTGGGAATTGCAGTAATCTGATCATCTACATATGAAATCCAAAAAAGAGGAGTAAAAGAAATGTTTGACATCATGTCATCAATAGTATCTTTAAGAACTCTTTCTACTAAAATCAGTGCTAAGCTAGAGTCCTATTTTCATGTGGAAAAAGTTTTCTTCATAGCAAAAATAATTACATTCATTAAGACAGAAATTAAGTAGATCCATAAATAAATCTTTTGGAATATTTGTATTTTTACATATATGTGTGTTGAAATCTCTTGATATAATTTTTAAAGCAATAACTATTGAAACATTTGTAAAATAGTTTACTACATCGAAAGACACCAATGAGAAATTTTCTGGAACAATAATCTGTATTATTTTTCCCACAAAGTGCTTAGAATTCTTAACAGGCTTAAATGATTTTCTTAGTATTGTAGTCAAAAAACGAGATAAATTATATGCAACAGATTTGATAGTTGATACAATTGGTCGTATTGGTCTGTTATCCTTGTGTATTTTTAACTGTCCATAAATCCGTGGAAAAATAGATGTGTAATTAATCAAGAATTGTTTTTGTCTTACCGTGATAAATTGGATTTGCGTGTTGTTTCTATTATATAAACGTTTAATTAATTTATTATGCTTTTATTCTAAAAATGATGTTGGATCCATATTTAATTGTTAAAAAATTTCTGTATTATTTAAGAATTCATCAATTTTTTGCTTATATTCTGATTTTTTTGCAACAATTGTAATATTACCTTTATCACTATGTGACACGTATATTTCCGGGTGTTCTTTTAAAAATTTTGATGTAATTTTAGCAGATTTAATTAAGAATTTTTGAATGTGATTGAGCCGTTTCCTTTTCTTAATTAAATCTGCTAAAATTACATTAAAATTTTTAAAAGAACACCCGGAAATATACGAGTCACATAGTTATAAAGGTAATATTACAAGTGTTGCAAAAAAATCAGAATATAAGCAAAAAATGGATGGATTCTTAAATAATACAGAAATTTTTGAACAATTAAATATGGATCCAACATCATCTTTAGAATTAAAGCATAATAAATTAGTTAAACGTTTATATGATAGAAACAACACGCAAATCCAATTTATCACGGTAAGACAAAAACAATTCTTGATTAATTACACATCTATTTTTCCACGGACTTATGGACAGTTAAAAATACACAAGGATAACAGACCAATACGACCAATTGTATCAACTATCAAATCTGTTGCATATAATTTATCTCGTTTTTTGACTACAATACTAAGAAAATCATTTAAGCCAAAATATTCTGTTAAGAATTCTAAGCACTTTGTGAGAAAAATAATACAGATTATTGTTCCAGAAAATTTCTCATTGGTGTCTTTCGATGTTTTACAAATGTTTCAATAGATATTGCTTTAAAAATTATATCAAGAGATTTCAACACACATATATGTAAAAATACAAATATTCCAAAAGATTTATTTATGAATCTACTTAATTTCTGTCTTAATGAATGTAATTATTTTTGTTATGAAGAAAACTTTTTCCGCATGAAAACGGGGGCCTCATTCCTGCACTCTTGATTGGAATTGCATTCGAATAGTAATTAATTCCGATGGCAAGAAATATTCTGATGATGTCACTCGCTACCAAGCGAATCGAGTTTTGGTTTTAGTGTTGGAAAAAGGCAAATATATTTATATATAAATTCAATTCACAACACTGAATAAATTGTAAGCAAAAGCATATGCTTGTATATATGTATGTATGTAAAAACATATGTATGTACGTACATACACACGTATATGCAGAAAAAAGAAACGAATACATAAATGTTATTTTCATTTTAAATTTATTAATAACTTAATAATAACAAATTAGTGTAAAGTTAGAGAATAAGGGTCGTATTCAAAAAAACTTAACAAGGCTTTGAAAAGCAATGTTAAGTAAAGTTGTATTCAAAAAAAATTATTATATCAAAATTCTAAAGTAGTCACCTACATTTGTTAAGGCTACTTTAAGTTGATATTTCCAAAATGTGTATTTTGTACTTCAAATATTTTTGTTAATATAGCACATATCGATTCATGTTACATCTGAAAATGAAGCTAGAAGTGCTAGCTCTTATTTTAAATTTATTATTTTTGTCATGTGATGAAAAACATCACTCAATTATTCAACTGATTCGAAATACATAGCAAAATCCATAAAAAATTATTAAAATAAATACAACTATACAAAAATGTTTTAGTGATGTACATACAATCAAAATAAATCGAAAAAAGCTGGATATTCAAATACTCGTTTCATTCGAATAAAACAAATTGTGATAATTTTTCACATTTATTTACTTTTACTTCATGGTTGTGTTTATCTGTTTTCCTATTAAGTCAGAAGCTCATTTTTTTTAAATTAGGTTGCTTTACTTCAAGATAATAAAAATTTATTTAATAAAATAAAAAAATATTTGAATACCCGAATGAAATTGTATTCAATTTTGTACATCATAAGCTGTGAAGTGGTTGTTGAACACGGTGGTGTTACCAGTATTTATTATTATTTCACAAAATATTTAAAGTTGTCTTTTGCATATGATTTTTTAATAAAGCTATGTTAGCCTTAAAGTGCTTATCAACTACTATGAACTTTAAAGTTAAAGTAAAATATTTTTTTGCATAAGGGGGTAGAGCACTAGCCACATGTTCGATTCTTTTATTGCTTGATCAGAAGCATTTAATTTGTTATTTAGGTGCTCCCAGAGTTGGTTGATTTTTTTTATTTTCAACTAATGATCTGCACGAATGTGATTGAAACGCTGTTCAACACATTCTCAAATTTTCAAACAGTCTTCCTATTCTCATTTGTAAAAGCGAAACGAGCAATGGAACTGAAAAAATGTGTGTTGCTGTTAGAATATGGAAACATGAGAGAATGGAAACTTGAGAGAATGGAGACATTAGATTAATGAAACATGAGAGATCGAATTGAATATAATATCACACTAGTTGTCGTTTGTTTCGTTCAAAAAAAGCGAAACAAAGGAAACATGCATGACTTTGCGAGAATGACAAACGAAACACACATTTACTCTCATCTTTCTAAATTATTATGGAAACATTCGAATGGAAAAGGAAACAAAGGAAACATTCACGCATTTATTTTGTTTTTCTCTGAATCAGTTGCTTGTGCGCAGTGTGACCAGATTGTAAAATAATATGAAGCTAAATCAGGTTTGAAATAGAGCTAGAGAAGGAATTTTAATGCCATAAAATAAAATTAATTTTTTATAGCTTTGCAATAGCAACTTTTCATCATTTCTATATTTTTATAGTTTAATTTGTGTATATGTAGGTATAAATAATATAAAAATATATTTTTGGTTCATTCAAATAAAAACATTGAATCAAAAATAACATAAAATTATTTATTAACTTGAAAGGCAAAAATTGATCGTGTAACCCCCAAGTTAATAAATAATTTTATGTTGTTTTTGATTTAATGTTTTTTATTTAAATGAACCAAAAATATATTTTTATTTTATTTATACCTTCATAAACACCATTTAAACTATAAAAATATAGAAATAATGCAGGGTAGGAAAAAATTCTGCTCGCAAATGCTATTTTATTTTTTTCGTTCGTTTTAATATTTGTATTTGGAATTTTAAAAATAAAATTCGGAAAAGAATTCTATTTTAAATTCTTTTTTTTTTCGTTCTCCTCGCAAACGAAAAAAATAAACAAAAGTTGATTTAATTCGTTTGCGAGAAGAACGAAAAAAACTAAGAATTCAAAATAGAATTATTTTCCGAATTTTATTTTATAATTCTTAAAAACGAATGCAAAAGAATTATTCGTATAAATATTTAAGTTAGGCGGCAAATTGAGTTCTTTTGACATATCATCGCCAAGCCCAAACCACTATAGCTACACAGCTGATATTCGGTGCGTAGATTCCTGTTCCGATGTATAAAACCACTAAGAAGGAATTTTTGGAACGCAAAAAGGGTAAGAAGGGGCAAAAAAGGGTAAAATCGATATCACTATATCTCAGAAACTACGTTGGATAGACTAAAAATTCTAAAAGCATACGAATGCCTATAAAAAATAAGCCGACACAAGTTTAGTACTTTTTCAATATGTGTACTGTTAGTGATTAAAATGGGGTAAAAACTAAATTTTGGTACATTTTTTGCACAGTGAATGTAGCAGAAAGCTTTTGGGGCGTTCTTTTCTACTGTACAGAATCTCGAATAAGTTTTGACACTCTCTGAACATTTGCGACTAAAAGGCGTAAAATTTTAGCCGTTTACGGTACTTTTATGTTAATTATAATGTACAAATATACATACATGTAAAAATACTTTGCTTTTGCTTCAAACCGCTCAGTAGAAGCTGAGGTAAGAATATTAATGTTTTTTCGAAGAGTCAAAAAAGTACTAAAAAGGGTAAATTCGGGAAACGGTCTTAACAAATTCAAAATTCCGGGTAATTAATATTATTGAAACATTTTAAGTCTGAGTTCAATATCATATAGTGTGTTGCTAATCATTGGCATTAAAGGCTTAAAAAGTCCTTTTTTGAAAAAGTTTCATTTGGGGAAAAGTAATTTTTTGAAAAATGTACTTTTTAAATAAAGTACTTTCTGAAAAAGGTACTTTTTAGAATACTTTCTTAAGAAGGTACTTTGTAGAAAAAGGTACTTCTTTGGAAAATCCCTTTTTAGCAAAAAAGTACCTCTAGGAAAAAGTACTTTTGAGAAAATACTACTTTTTAAAGAAAATTCTTTCTGGAGAAGGTACTTTTTTGAAAAAAGTACTTTTTGATATAGTACTTTTTAGAAAAAGGTACTTTTTGTAGAAAGTACTTTCTGGAGAAGGTACTATGTAAAAAATAGTACTTTCTGGAAAAATCGCTATTTAAAAAAAGGTACTTTTTGGAAAAAAAAATTTTAAAACACGTTTTTCTAAAAAGTAATCTTCTTAATAAGTACCTTTTCCTAAAATGTGCCTTTTCGAAAAAGTTATTTTAATAAAAACTACCTTTTTAAAAAAATTACCTTCTCCAAAAAGTACACTCCTCAAAAAGTACTATTTACTAAAAAGTAATTTTTCATATAAGTACATTTTTGCTAAAAAGTGCTTTTCCCAGAAAGTACCTTCTCCAGAAAGTACTTTTTTCAAAAAGTACCTTTTCCGTGAAGTATTTTATTCAAACAGTACTTTTTTCAAAACCATACCTTCTCCATAAAATGCTTTTTTCAAAGAGTACCATTTTTTAAAAATTGATTTTTCCTAGAAATACTTTTTTGCGATAAAGTGCTTTTCGAAAAAAAGTACCTTTTTTTAACAAGTACTTTTCCCAAAAAGTACCTTTTTGTTCAAAAAGGCTTGCCGCAAAAACACCTTTTTCTAAAAACTACCTTTCCAAAAAGAGCTTTTCCCAAAAAGTACCTTTATCAAAAAAGTACCTTCTCCAAAAAGTGCTTTCTTCAACAAGTACCTTTTCCAGAAAGTACTTTCTTCAAAAAGTACTATTTTTTTTATAAAAGTACTATATTCTAGATGTAACTTTTTTGTAACATTTTTAAGTAACTTTTCTAGAAAGTACTTTCTCCAAAAAGTACTTATTTCTAAAAAGTACATTTTCTAGAAAGTACTTTATTTAAAAAGTATCTTTTACTTAAAAGTTCTTTTCCCAAGAAGTACCTTGTTTTAAAAAGTGATTTTCCCCAAAAGTACCTTTTTCTAAGAAGTATATTTTTCTAAAAAGAACTTTTTTCTAAAAAGTACATTTTTTAAATAGCGCTTTTTTTTTAAAGAGTACCTTCTCCAGAAAGTACTTTTTACAAAAACTATTTTTTAAAAAGTACCTTCACCAGAAAGTTATTTCTTCAAAAAGTACAATTTCTTAAAAAGTACCTTCTCCAGAAAGTACTTTCTTTAAAAAGTAGTATTTTCTAAAAATACTTTTTCCTAGAAGTACTTTTTTGCTAAAAAGGGATTTTCCAAAGAAGTACCTTTTTCTAAAAAGTACCTTCTTAAGAAAGTATTCTCTTCAAAAAGTACTTTTTTTCAGAAAGTACTTTATTTAAAAAGTACTTTTTTCAAAAAAGTACTTTTCCCTAAATGTACCTTTTTCAAAAAAAAGACTTTTTAAGCCTTTAATGCCAATGATTAGCAACACACTCTATGATAATGAACTCAGATTTGAAATCTCTCAATAATATGAATTACCCGGAATTTTGAATTTGTTAAGACCGTTTCCCGAATTTACCCTTTTTAGTACCTTTTTTGGACTCTTAGAAAAAACATTAATATTCTTACCTCAGCCTCTACTGAGCGGTTTGAAGCAAAAGCAAAGTATTTTTACATGTATGTATATTTGTACATTATAATTAATATAAAAGTACCGTAAACGGGTAAAATTTTACCCCTTATAGTCGCAAATGTTCAGAAAGTGTCAAAACTTATTCGATATTCTGTACAGAAGAAAAGAACGCCCAAAAATCTTTCTGCTACATCCACTAATTTAGAAGATATTTCTTGTGCAAAAAAAGTACAAAAATTCAGTTTTTATCCCCTTTCAACGCCTAAAAGTACACATATTGAAAAAGTACTACCACGTGTCGTATATGCTTTTAGAATTTTTAGGCTATCCATCGTAGTTTCTGAGATATGATGATACCGATGTTAAACTTTTTTCCCCCTTTTTACCCCTTTTCGCGTTTGAACTACGAAAAATTGCTTCTTAGTAGATTTATGCATCGAAACAGGAACCTACACACCCAATTTCAGTTTTCTAGCTATAGTCGTTAACAATAAAATCTCCTTAAAAAAATTTTGTCTTTACTTTGGACTATTTGTATTTTTAATTTAATCGCGAATTCTAATTTCTTTTCGTTTGGGAATTTTATTTTTAAATTTTCAAGAGGAATTTTATTTTGCATTATTTGATATTTTTTTTATTTATAAAATTTGCGAATTAAAAAGAATAATTCTTTACAATATTGAAAATAAAATTCGTTCGAATTAAATTCGTTTGCGAAGAAATCAATTCGAGCACTCTTCCTACCCTGAAATAATAAACAGTTGCTATTTCAAAGCTATAAAAAAATTTAGCTTTATTTTTTGGCTTTAAAATTCCTTCTTTAGCTCTATTTCAAACCTGATTTAGCTTCATATTATTTTACAATCTGGTCACACTGCGCACAAGCAACTGATTCAGAGAAAAAGAAAATAAATGCGTGAATGTTTCCTTTGTTTCCTTTTCAAACCAAAACATTCGAATGTTTCCATAATAATTTAGAAAGATGAGAGTAAATGTGTGTTTCGTTTGTCATTCCCGCAAAGACATGCATGTTTCGTTTGTTTCGCTTTTTTGAACGAAACAAACGACAACTAGAGAGATGTTATATTCAATTCGATCTCTCATGTTTCATTACTCTAATGTCTCCATTCTCTCATGTTTCCATGTGTGTTTCGTTTCGATTGCTTGTCTCCCAGCGAATGGAGTAAATATTCGTTTCGTTCGTCAGATGTATTCTCAATTAGAGTTCTGTTTTCGCTTTATTCTCAATAGACAGAAAATCAAAACATTCATGCAGCTCTTTATTTTCAACGACAACTTTTGGGCAAAACATTATGTATTTGCCAATCCAGTGTGCTTTGTTATATTTAAAGTCAACTAGAAATGTTTTAATTAGTATTTTTTTATACGTACATTTGTGCATTCATTCATTTTTAAATAAATAAGTAATAATTGAACATACATTTTCTATTTCTTCGTTTTTTCTATGTTACAAATGATTTCGAATGCCTTTTTGCTTGCGAGTAAAAACACGAACGGTTGCATTCGAATGTATGCACGTTATCGAATGCTGTCATTAGAAATTTCAATATGTGTTACTCGAAACCGAATGCGAAAATCCCAAAAGTTAAAAAACTCGCACATTCGAGTAATAACTCGCTCGCAATCGAATGCGGGAATTAGGCCGCAGGACTCTTTATGGGCTCTAGTTTTTCACCGATTTTAGTAGAAAGAGTTCTTGAGGATACTATTGATGACATGATGTCAAAAATTTCTTTTACTCCTCTTTTTTGGATTTCATATGTAGATGATCATATTACTGCAATTCCCACTGATAACATATAACAAGTATTAAATAAACTAAATGAGTATGATGACAAGATTAAATTTACTATTGAAATAGAAGAAAATAAAGAGCTAAATTACTTAGATACAACAATTCATCGCAAAGATAATGGAAAAATAATAACTAATTGGTACCAAAAAGAAATAGCATCAAATCGCATTTTAAATTATTATTCAGCTCATCCACGTCATATGAAAGAAAATACAGCCAGAAATTTTATTAATAAAGTGTTTAGTTTATCGCACAAAATATTTTGGTCAGATAATTTGGAACGTATTAAACATATACTTGAACAAAATAATTTTCTAATAAATGTTATTAAACGACTTGTTTATTCGGTTAAGCAACAAAGAAATGGAGATCATAATATTAATTTAACACAATTGAATCTCTCGACTACTGTAAATAATAATTCTTTAACAACATCACAAGTTAATTATGCATCAATGACTTATGTTCCAAATTTAACTGAAGAGCTTTCTAAATGATGTCGATATTTTACACCTAATGTTAAACTTGCCATGAGACCAACTTTAAAGTCCGGTAATAAGTTTTTTGAAAATCTAAAACAACGCTTAAAAAAGGGACAAAAATCTGACGTAGTTTATAAAGTTGATTGCAAAAATTGTAATGCAGTTTATATAGGTGAAACAACACAAAAATTGACAAAAAGACTAAAACAACACGAATATGACTGTAGAAAAAATTCAAATATAAATACTAATTTATCAGCATTGGCTAAACATGCTAAATCGAATAAACATGAGTTTGACTTTGAAAATGCACAGATACTTAGAACAGAACAGAACAAATTTAAATTACAAGTACATGAAGTAAACCAAATTGTCATGTATGAGAGATATACTTGCAATGAAAAAACCGATAAGAAAAATTACATAAACACTTACTGTAATTTAATTTCTAATTTCAATTGATTGTATATAATAGTAGCTTATATTTAATTTGATTTACATGTAATTTTTAATTTTTGAATTTTGTTTTAAAATTAATAATCGAAGAAGGTAATTAGATATTAATTATAACAATTTAAAATAAATAAAAAACTAATAATGTATTATTGTAGATCCTGAAAATGAACCAAAAATGTTCGAAATATATAGATTAAAAAACAAATTTACATTGTTTTTTATTTTCAAATGGATCAAAAGAAGCAAAACAATATTGAAAAATATATATATGTATATTCAAATAACCAAAAGAGTCTAGAATCAATCTATTTATGAATGAAAAAACTAGGCTTCTGTATAAAATTTTCAAAAACTTACTTTGTTGTTTTTAAAGAAATGATTTAAGTTTCATTATGAAGAATTTTTTCAACAAAAAAAAAAATAAAAAGCGCGCATTTCTAAGCAAATTAAAAAAAATAAAGTTCAACTTCAACCTTAAATTTCTCCAGAACCACAAGCAAGATATTCATCACAGACTTACCAAAGCAAAACAAGTATTGGGCACATTCAACAAAATATGGAGATCAACAAAAATGCGTCTGTTAAATTCCGATGTAAAGTCAACTCTGCTGTATGGCTGTGAAAGCTGGAACCTCTGCACCAGCGACTCGCAAAGTTTTCAGGTTTTCGTAAACCGCTGTCTCTGACGCATTCTTCGCGTATTTTGGCCAGAGAAAATATCCAATAGCAAACTGTGGTTCCGAACCGCACAGCCGCTTATAACCGAAGACATCATGTGCCGGAAATATAGATGGCTTGGCCACAAGTTAAGAAATACAGCAGACGACATCACTAGGAAAGCTGTCGAATTCAACCCACAAGGCAGTAGAAGATGTGGTCGTCCACGAAACACTTGTAAGAGGCAGATTATTGCCGAGCTAAGAAACTGCGAAAGAAGTTGGAGCGAATGCAAACATCTACCTTTAGATAGAACTCAATGGAATTTGTTCATTACGGCCCTATGTTCCTCCTAGGAATTAATGGGTTAAATATAAATATATATTCTTGGCAACTATGGCACTGTACGGGACCTGAACGCTTACCTGGCTTTTCAACTGAGATTTTTCGGTGTAAGAGAAACTTTACGCTATAAATTAATGGGTTTCATTTATTTCAATTGAATGTCATTCAGCTCCAGTTCAACCCGAAATAGGGGTTGGGGGACGTTTTCTCTGTTAATTATATTAGTAACATTTTTTGCTTTAAATAATAAGTGCACATTTTACTTCTTCGAGGTCAACATATTAATCTATGCCCTTCAGTACTATCTGTAGGCCTTTAGCACTCTTAAGTTGGTATGTGTAAAAATTTGTTTTATTTTTTTCAAATTCACTACCAATTTTTCGGAAATCTATTTCACCATATATTTGGATTTTGGTTTCATGAATTTTCCTCATTTAATTGGAATGATGTGAAAAGTAGTCGACAGTAGTTTTTTTTTTTTTTTGAAGCGCGTTAAAAATTTTTCATCTCAGATACATAGGTTGGTGGTGGCTTAAAATACTTTTGCGATAATGCAGCGGGCTTGTCGTTATTGTCTTGCAATAATGAAAAACGATTTTGACGATTAGTTGATGATGCGCTGTTATCCCTAGACATCTTTGGAGCAGCGCAATTTTAGAAAAATTTGGGTTTCGCCTTGGCTTTACCGCAGTTATATATCTGTACATTTCCACTTATAACTTAGGGATTGCTACTACTGTTATCTGTAGTGATAACTTAGTTATGAACACGAGCTCAAAGCGAATGATGTAGCTGGCTTAAATGACGAAGTACTAGGCAACTCAAATGTTAATGAATCTCCAGTTGGCAGTGGACAAAGCGAAGTTGATTGCCGACAAAAAAGTGGCTTTGCCGTTTTAAAACACTATTGTCAGATTTTTTGTTTTTGTTGTTTTCATTAAGAGCTTCAGAACTCACAGTAAATTAAGCAATGCTGCCATTAGAACTCACTTCACAATTATTTTTTTGGGGTACTCATATAGGGTATTCCTCAATGTCACCTTGTTTGTGTTTTTTTTTGTTTTTGTTATTTCTAACTATGTAAAAATATTAGCAAAACAAAAAAAAAAACTTATTTATCAAAGTCAAGATGTATTACGAATATTTTTTTTGTATGATTTTTTCTGTTTCGTATGTATAAGAAAAACTCCACTAAAACGTATCTTCACTATGAAGATATAACGAGAATCGATTTTTTCCACATGACTGTCTTTTTAAAAACTCATTTTACAAGAATATGATATATTGCTATATAGCTCTTCTAGTCAACAAGATTAGTCTCAAATAAAGCATTTTTGCTAAAAATTAATATTTTAGAAAATAGTGAAGAAAATAACCAACAAAATACTATCAATTTTATGTACCAAACTATATTTATATGTGATGACAGTTAGTAGTGAAATAAAACCAACTAAATAAATAGTGTGTTGGTGTGGCCAGATTGTTTGCACCGCTGGTATTTTTTCCATTCAGTTGGAAAATAAGAAAACTATTAAATTTAAATTTTTATTCGGTTATGAAGTTTAACAGCGTTTCATTTTCTTGCCGGTTATTACAATAGAATTTCAGAACGGCAGTAAGTGGTTTACTTGTGTATTTTTTATAGCAAAAACAAGCCGAAACGCTCGAAATAGTGCGCAAAAAGAAGCAATAAATCTGCAACATCAAAGACAATTGGATTTGTATCGTATTAAAGAGCAAGAAAGTGAAATGCTTATTCTAAATGCAAACGTCAAGAGCAACAAATGCCACAATTCCGCATGAAAACAACTTTTAATTGTATCTCGATAACCACTTAATGGATTTTAAAATAAACAGCAAATTCGTGATCAGCGGATCAAAGTCTTACTTGTAGATGGTTTATTAACAAAAAATTTTGTCATTACGAAAATAAGAGATTTTTTTGGATTTGAAAAATCCACATTTTTGCTACAGAAAATGCATTTGGTGCGGAACTTTTTTTTAAGATATCAAAGAAGTAAAAACGCAGTTTGTCTTAGAATTTTAGCCCGCATATGAAAACCCAGTGAGCCTTTGTGTTTAAAAAATACGCATTAGCCTAATGTACATGATTTAAAAAACTAAACAAATTTTTATATATATGTATATGTGCCCTTAATTATGAAAGTGTTACAAAAATATTTTTGGATTTGCTTAAATGTAACCTTATAAATATCTGGACCAAAGAAATATATGACATACAACTTAAGGGCACATATGTACATATCGTCACCTAAAATCCAAAAGGCCGTAACAACCAAAAAATTCAAAATAGACTTTTTGATTGATTATGATGTGACTAACGAAAATACATATTTTCCTAAAATTTTACTCACATATGTTCAAAAATACCGATTTTATTCATTATTCAATTTGGCACCTGACATATAAATAGTATTAAATTTATGAAGTAATGAAAATGAATTTAGGATTTTAGGTGACGATATGTATGTTTATATGTTGGCATTTACTTGTACAAGATTACACATTTTTGTGCATTAATTTTATAAATTTTGTGTAAAACTTTTTAAAAAGATATAAAAAAATAATTATTCCCAATAAATAAAGCTAATATTTTATCATTATTGTTGCCATCGGGCTATAAAACAGATTTCATTTCAAATTGTGATGTTTCGTAAACATCATTACTATTAATATGTTAATTAACACTTATAAGAAAATTGGTAAGTTTCACAACAAGAATTTTCCCGTTTTAACCCACTGTTGTGTGAAATTTGCGTTGGTGCCACCAAAAATATAAAAAAGCACCGAATTTAAAACAGAGCTAAGCAACTAAGAAATTTTTTGCACAAAAATTTTCAAAAAGCACCCAAAATAGTGCGAAACGCACCAAGTTAAAAACGGTGATTAAAGACTCAATATTAAACGTTTCCTACAAAAATATTAATTTTTAACTTTAACTTACAGTAACAAAAATTAAAAATTTTAAAAACCAAGAAATTCATCTAGAAAAGATGTGTAATCTTCTAAACGACTGAACCATTTTTCTTAAAACGTCGCTAAGCACCTTCTCGATCAAGTCACCTTTCAAACAGAAAAAAACTAAATCAAAATCGGTTCAGCCGTTTGGTCTATATGTGGACTTGTACAGATACACAGAACCACACTACAAACTTATAATAACACCCTTTTTTTGTCGGGGGTTAAAAATCATACAACGAATGAGACCGCAAAGTATAAAATAAAAATACATTTGAGCACGTGAACATTTGTACAAAATTAAATGGAAAATTTTGTAGTGTTGAACTAAAAAACATGATCTGCCTTCTCGTGGTTGGCGTATTTCAAATACGACTACGACTGTTTCTTAAAACCGTTTCAGACTTCGTCAAAAGTATTAATACTTGTATTATAGTCTGAAACCGCCTTTAATAGATTAAAGAAGACTTCAACAGTTTTTCTTTAATCTATTACCAAACAGTCGTAATGGTATTTGAAACACGCCAATCACGATAAGGCAGATTGCGTAAATGATTATTAGTACTAGGATCGCCCGGTGGTCTAAATTAGACCACTTGACACGTATGTAAAAATATGTGTACATGTTTGTTCCTAGTCAGCATGTGGAATATTGTTTCACCAAACTGAGTCTGTTTCGACTGCCTTAGATGATCAAAAACTGGTTAATCAGTTAAAATATGACTCGAAAATAATTCCCACAAACACTTAAGAAACGGCCACACACCATTTGATTCAGACAGGTGTTTCTTAAGTTAAACAGTTTCATAAACAACTAATAGCCAACGTCATTGATTGGAAACTATTTAACTTAACAAACACGTATCTGAATTGAAAGCTTTTTCATTAATATTTTGTGGTCACGTTTTTTGAGCAAATATTTGCCCAATTGTGACCATCCCCTTAGAAAGTGATTTGTTTAAAAACTAAAAACAAACAGGAAGCTCGTGCAATTAAATCATGAAAATATAAAAAAAGAAGAGAGGTGTCTTAGGACACCCGGTTGTAGCTATGATGCTTAGCTATATAAAACAAAAATAATGTGTTAAATATATTGGTTATGCATATGTATATATTTAAAAGTAAGTTTTTCATAAAAAGCTGCCATATTTGAACTATTGAAAAATCGTAAACTTTAAGGAAAAAATCGTCTAAATGACGATAAATCGTTACGTCTAGGAGCGTGGCTGGGTGTTTCAATCATTGTTGCCATTTTGGCATTTTCAATGCCAGATTTGGCATTTTCATTCGTTGAAAAGCATTCAACTTTTAAAAAATTCTGCCAAATGCTTTTTGGCAGAATTTGCTTAAAATAAAAAAACACTAAAAAAATATTAATTTGTTAATTTTTTTTCAGTTTTTAGAATAATTCTTTTCATCTACGTAATTTTTTTACAATTATGTGTATCCTAGGTAATGTAAATACAATGAATACCTACGTATCATATACATACATATGTGCATGGAACCCTATTTTTAATTATCCATAAGCGACAAAAATTTAAGTTTTCAGAAGACGGTTTTTTTAGTATTCAAATATGGTTTCCTAGGTAATGTAAATACAATGAATACCTACGTATCATATACATACATATGTGCATGGAACCCTATTTTTAATTATCCATAAGCGACAAAAATTTAAGTTTTCAGAAGACGGTTTTTTTTAGTATTCAAATATGGTTTTCAACATACATAACCAGCCTTAATTCCGATTTTATCGTAAGAGACATGTTATCGAAAAGACTTTTTTATTGAAATTAAAATTTTATGGGTCTACCCATAGCTTAGAATTATAAAGATGTCGAAATTGTTGCTGACTTTTAAGATACGGGTTGTAAAATTTTATCGTAAGAGACAATTTAAGTATGTAAAACAAATTTGAATATCATAAAAAAACCTTCTCCTGAAAAATTTAATTTATGTCGCTTCCGATTAAATAAAAAATAAGGCTCGATAAATTGTCGCTTACGATAAAATTTCAGGATGTAGGACAATAAAACTTTAATCTCAATTCAATTCAAAACTTTAATTTCAATCGAAAACAGGTTTCGATATACATACATATATGTACGTATGTATATATATTTAATGTTTGAAAATGCATAAAAATTCATACCTATGTATTATAACAAATATATTGTGGCAGGATGTTACCCGTTGTGAAACCCCTACTTAGTGAAAATGTATTTTTAAAATGTGTGGCAACTCCGTGGCCACACCCTTATTTTGTCAAACAATATTTCTAACACTTTTTCTCATCATCTTAATAGAAAGAAACAACCGATATCATATTTTTACAGATATATATATATATATATTAAAAGGGCAGAAAACCCAATAAATAAAAATAATTAACTTTTACAAGATTTAGAAGTTGTTTTCCTTTATTTAGTTACACTCTATATAAAGTTTAGGTAACTAAACTGGTGATCCCGACAATTCAATGAATGAGGAAACAAAAAAGTCATCTGATGAAGATGCATCAGGCAGTATGACTGAAGCCGCAAACTTACCACCAAATGGTGGTCGTGAAGTATTTCGGGTCGGTGACAAGCCTCCAACGTTCTGTAAGGAGCAGCCCGACATATATTTCATACAAATGGAATCGCAATTCGCTGTTGCTGGCATAAAGCAGGACGATACAATGTACCACCATGTAATTTCTTCGTTAGAACCATAATATCTTCTACAAGTGGCAGACATCATCAGAAAACCGCCGAAGGAGGGAAAATATAATGCCGTAAAAACAGCCCTTATTGCTGAATACACAAATTCAAACCACCGCAAGCTGAGAAAACTTAGTAAAGAGGTAGAACTTGGTGACCTTAGGCCATCTCAACTTTTAAAACGAATGAAAGACCTAGCTGGCGACAAAATTTCAGATGATGCGTTGAAATCATTGTGGATGGAGCGGTTGCCAGAAACGGTACGTTCCATAATAACTATAGTCGACGGAAACTCTACGCAAATGGCACTGCAAGCCGATAGGTTAGTGGAGGTACAAAGCTATCATACAATAGGGTCAGTACAGCATGACTCAAGTCTAAGAGCTGAAATTGATGAACTTCGCCATCAACTACAACAAGTGCGTATGCCTAACCATGGACAAAGAACTCGTTCAACAAATTATAGTCAACAACAGCGCAACCGCAGCAAATCTAGAGGAAAGTTCGCTTTCCTTTTCGCAAAAATTAAATATCTGATCGACACCGGCCCTGATTTCTCAGTTTTACCACCCACAAACCGTAGTACACAACACATGTACAATCTCTATGCAGCAAACGGCACCCCTATAAAAACTTATGGCACAAAACTCGTATCAGTAGACTTCGGCCTGCGAAGAAAAATGGACTGGGAGTTTATCGTTGCCGACGTCACGAGACCAATAATCGGTATTGATTTCCTATACGAGTATGATCTTATGGTAGATGTACGCAGAAAAAAGTTATTGGATAAGTAAACGAAACTAATGGTGAGCATGGGCGTTTTTAGGTCTGGCCAAGAGCGATTTTTTTTCAATTTCTTCTGTTATGGAGGATTAGCTTAAGCAGTTACTACACAAATACAAAAGCGTTACACAACCGTTTAAGTTTACACCTGACTCAAAAAGTAGCAACGTCTATCATCACATCGTCACAGAAAGCCCACCGATTTTCTCAAAACCTAGAAGACTCAATCCTGAAAGGCTGGCCTTGGTCAAAAGAGAATTCAACTATATGCTCAAACAAGGCATATGTAGTATGAGCAGTAGCCAATGGTCCAGCCCACTGCACATGGCGCCGAAGAAAACAGCAGGCGAGTGGAGGCCTTGCGGGGATTACAGGCGATTGAACACGGTTACAAAGCCTGACAGGTATCCCATACCTCATGTACATGACATAACGTATAGACCACACAATAAGTGTATTTTCACGACCCTTGATTTGGAACGGGCGTATCATCAAATACCCATTGCCCCGGGAGATCGTGAAAAAACCGCCATAATTACACCATTTGGTTTATATGGGTTCAACTTTATGACGTTTGGACTCAGGAATGCTAGTCAGTCATTTCAGCGCTACATGGACCAAATTTTTCGTGAACTTGATTTCGTCACTGTGTACATTGATAATATGTGCGTAGCGTCATCCAGCTTTGAAGAACATAGACAACATCTGGACCAAGTTTTCGAGTGCCTGGAACAACAAGCTCTAAAAATAAACGTCTTTAAATGCGTTTTCGGAAAAAATTAGATAAATTTCTTAGGACATCGCATCACTAAAGATAGTGTTTCGCCCACCAAAAAAAAGGCTGAGGCAATCTTGAATTTCAAAAAACCAAGCCTTATGTGTGATCTCAGGCGATTTATAGCCTTATTAAACTTTTATCGACGTTTTTTACCAAAATATGCTTATAAACAAGGTGAGCTTCAGAGACTAATTAAGTCAAACAAAAAGCAGGACAAAACCCCGATTGTCTGGGACAAAAGATCTGAAAAGGATTTGAGGATTGTAAAAATAGTCTTGCAGAGGCAACGCTTTTAGTTCATCCTTCACAAAACGCAAATCTAGTCCTATATGTTGATGCCAGTAATTTTTGTGTAGGTGCAGCAATTCACGAAATCTCAGATGGCAACCTTCGACCCCTGAGATTCTTCTCAAAACGTATGACAGACACTCAAAAAAGGTACAGTACCTTTAATAGGGAACTGCTGGCGACATACCAAGCTGTAAAATATTTTAAACATATTATAGAAAGTGCACAATTTTGACAGACCACAAGCCATAACGTTCGCAAAAACCGGAAAAGGCAACCCCAAAGCAAATACGTCATTTAAGTTTAATCAGTGAATACACTACCAATATTCAACATATTTCGGGAAAGGACAACGTCACTGCTGACGCACTATCGCGCATAGAAGCTTTGTTTAATGCAGACCAGGTAAACTTCGAAGAGCTTGCGTTGGACCAAGAATAAAGCGACGAGGTAAATCAAGCTAGACAAAACTCATCGCTGCAACTTAAAAGTGTACAGCTACCAAACTGCCAAAATGCATTGTGGTGCGATGTCTCAACATCGAAAGTTCGTCCCTACGTTACACCAAAATTTAGACAACAAGTTTTCAAGTCAATCCACAATGTGTCTCACCCAGGAAAGCGTGCAACAAGCAAATTAATTAGTGAGCCATTTGTATGGATATATATGCAGCCTGAAATAGCTAAAATGGTAAATTCCTGCCTGGAATTCCAGAGAACAAAAGTAACTAGACACAACAAAAGCGTGTTAGCAGAGTTTAAGGTTCCTGATAAGCGTTTTGAACATATAAATATTGATATAATAGGCCATTTACCACCATCAGATGATTTCAGATATTGCTTAACATGTGTAGACCGATTTAGTCGTTCGCCAACTGCGATACTGATTAAAGACATCACAGCAGAAACAGTAGCACGGGCATTTATAAGTGGCTGGGTAGCACATTATGGAATGCCAAAGGCCATAACAACTGACCAGGGCCGTCAATTTTAATCGAAACTCTTCAGAGAGTTAACTCAACTGACTGGTTCGAAACATTTACATACTACCGCTTATCACCCACAAGCAAATGGCCTTGTTGAGCGCATGCATCTCATGCAATCAAATGCCATACTTCCGCGCACTGGACGGAGAGCTTACCGATCGTATTACTTGGTTTGAAAGCTACATTTAAGACAGACCTAAATGCATCTGCAGCCGAAATGATCTATGGAACGACGATAAGCTGCCATGTGAATTTTTCGAAAAGCAAGCAGAAGACTACACTGAAAGTGATTTTGTAAAAAAAAATCTTCGTGCTTCTATAGCCAGACTTAAGCCAGTCCCAATGTCGAATCATTCTTCTCAAAATGTTTTCATTCAGAATGACCTAGCTTCATGTACGCATGTATTCCTTAGGGATGACTCTGTTCGAGCCCCTCTGAAGGCACCCTACGATGGACCCTTTGAAGTCGTTAACCGAAGTAACAAAAACTTAGACATCCGAATTGGCGAGAAAATCGTAAAAGTTGCAATCGACCGCGTAAAGGCAGCATTTATAGTTAACGAACAACATCAAAATTTACCGGAGAGTCAAGCACCACCACTTACGAAAATAGCCAAGACAAACAGTAATGTGATGCCTAGTGAAGTTCAACAAAAGAGTAAAAGTACATCAACTCAAGAACCAGTGGACGTTGTGGAACCCCGTGGAAAATCACGTTCAGTAAGAACGATCAACGTTCCGAAAAGATTTGTGCAATTTGTTTTTTAACAAACAGACTGAAGGGGGAGTGATGTGGCAGGATGTTACCCGTTGCGAAACCCCTACTTAGTGAAAATGTATTTTTAAAATGTGTGGCAACTCCGAGGCCACACCTTAATTTTGACAAGCAATATTGCTAACACTTTTTCTCATCATCTTAATAAAAAGAAACAACCGATCTCATATTTTTACAGATATATATATATTAAAAGGGCAGAAACCCCAATAAATAAAAATAATTAACTTTTACAAGATTTAGAAGTTGTTTTCCTTTATTTAGTTACACTCTATATAAAGCATAGGTAACTAAAATATAATATGTATGTGCCATAAAAATACCTGTAAATACTAATAAGTTTGTTTAAAAACAATGAATTCAAAACTATTTCAATAAATTTTTTAAATTTTAAATCTGGCATTATACTTTTCTTCTGTAGAACATTTTAGCAGAATTTTTTTTATAGATTTAGCATTCTCCCATCAAAAACAAAATTCTGCCAAATACTTTTTGGCAGAATTTGCTTAAAATAAAAAATTTTAATTTGTTAAATTTTTTTAGTGTAGAGAGTAATTCTATTCATAAATATAAATTTGTTTACAATTATTTGATTCATACGTAATGTAGATACAACGAATACCTATGTATTATATGTTATGTATTGTATACATACATATGTATGTATATGGAGCCCTATTTTCAATTATCCGTAAGGGGCAAATATTAAAGTTTTCAGAGGACGGGTTTTTATAGTATCCAAATATACTTTACCATACATGAATTATCGCCTAAGATAAAATTGTACAGCCTTTATTTTAAAAAATATCAAACATTTCGACATTTTGATAATTCTCAACTATGGGTTTGCCATATTTTTTAATTACAATAAAAAAGCTTATTTTTACAACATCTTGCTGACAATTAAACGAAAATATGTCTCGATATACCTACATACATATATTATATGTAGGTACATACCCTGGAGGAAATGTCGATGGTAAAATGCAATGAGTCGCGTTTGACTTTGTCACTAGTACTACTCTCTAATTATTTACCATACAATACTTTGTGCTATAGACATTTAGCATGTGCTTGTCATTGGAAATCTACTAGTAACTAAAACAATTAACCAGGTACTGACTGCGTAGTTCTTATAGCAACATGGAGACATACCAACCAGACTTTACTGATACATTTCTGTACTTTACGTACATACAAATTTGTGTATATTGACAAGTTGTTCAAAAATTCACCAGAAATACATCTGGTTGCTCTCTTTTCTTTACACTGATGAATAGAAGAAAAACTGTAGACAATGTAACTAATAAACTTGTGACCAGAATTTTAGTGTTGACATGAAGACACTTGGCCTCAGTCTTAAAATAGATAAATATTCATATCTATGGATAATATCAAACATACATATATATGTATGTACATATATACATATGTATATATTCATATATATGTATGTACATATGTACATATGTATATGCTATAAAAAACCTGTTAATACTAATAACTTTATATAAACATGAAATGCAAAGCTGTCTTCTATCACTTTTCCTTTCCGAAATAAGGTAACACCTAGTAATAGTAGTAGGCATTAATTGCCTGAGTGTTACTTCTTTTAAAAAAAATAAAAATTATACATTTGTTCCGTAGAACATTTTACAAATTTTTTTACCCTACGTCTCCACTAGCCATCGACTTGGACATGACATGGACATGACACCGGCAGAGCAACTATGAAAAATTCATCAACTTCGTTGTTGTGGTGAACACGAGCGATGTCCATGTTCAGGCATACCAAAGTATTTTGCGGTAGATGAAATATTTACCATTTTGTTCTGTCTCTTTTCTTTCTATTGCAAATGGTTGCGGACGTCAAATCTCATGGAGAACATTTTTGCTCAGACATATGCTCGGGCATTGATGTCAGAGCATGGACGAAAGTTGGACATGAGCGGTCCCCATTAGCCATTTGCGATGTCCGACATGATGCCCATACCAAGTTCATGGCTACTGGAGACCGCTAGTTGCGGATCTAGCATTCTCTCATCATCATTTTCTGACAATACTGCACAGCACAGCCAGTGATGCATTTTGAGTTTTTTGTTTTAGGGCCAAACAGTGTTGCCAGAAAATGAGGATGAGAGAATGCTAAATCGGTAAAAAAAAATTCTGCTAAAATGTTCTACAGAAGAAAATTATAATGCTAGATTTAAATTTAAAACAAATTATTGAAATAGCTTTAAATTTCATGTTTATACAAAATTAGTAATATAATACAAACAAAAAATAGAGCAAAAACAAACAAAAAATATTGCTTAAATAAAATAAAATTTTAGTTACAAATATTCCATATGTAATTATAATTTTGGTGTACATAATCTCTAAATTCTTAGTCCAATAGTTCCTCTATTTATTCTTGTTTCCAACACTTTTATGTGCTGATTTTTAAAATATCTTTATCACAATAATTATTAGAACTAGATTTCATTAAATCTTTCAATTGTATTAAAAATGACATAATTGCTTAATTCACAACAATCTTTATCGTGTATTTGTGTATCAAATACACTTTTGGTTTTTTAATTGTGAAACCCTCTGTGTTCGTATTTTTAATCAAAAAAGAAGAACAAGGTACATACAAATTCTCTCAGAGAGCCTCTCTTTGAATACAACATTTTAAAAACATATGAAATAAATTGTAATAGTGAATTTCATTTTTATATGATAATTTCATACAACAAATGTTACACTCTTGTATTTAATATGATAATACAATCGATACAGAGATACAAGAGGTTTTGTGAATTAAGCAAATGTTTTTCCCATGAAGACGATTTCTTGTATTATGCCCTGTTTCACAATATCGAAAGAAAACTTTCGACTGAAAATTTATATTGAAAACAAAAACAAATTTTCATATTTTATTGTTGTTTTCAATATAAATTTATTTATATCTTTATCGTGAAACAGGACATTAGTCTCAACCCCTTTTTTTAATTTCTTTCCACACATGCTGTGGAATCGAAAGAGTTCCTTGAACAATTCTGTATAAATTTCTATGCAAAGGTTTGTTTACCCAAAAAATTTTTAATTGTAGAAATTTTTTTTCCAAAATATACTTCTACTTATATCTTTGAGACTTTTAAATTATGGAACTTGCGGTACTGCCCTTTATTGATTATTTATTAATTATGTTTCCTTTGGAAAAGTTTAAGAGCAAGTGGTACAACACTATTGGCTTCCCCACTTAAAACATGATCTGGCGCAGATTTCGGACACCTGTTTAAATAAAAAATCTTCCTATTTTAAAACGAAGAAAACTCCATTAAAAAGTGTACTCAAATGTTTGAAGGAATTACATAGTTTAATTTTGAGCTGAAAGGGCCAAAATAGCCTGGAGAGTACCACAGGGCCATCAAACATCCAAAAGTGCCACAAATGACATTTTGCATCACTGCAGTCAGCACTAGCTAAACGAAATACACACACACATGCAGCAGTCGGCACTAGCAATACGAAATACACAACCAACTTTGTCTTATTAGGTTTTTTGTCGTTATTCACTGTATATACGCAATCGCAAAGCAAAAATATTTTTTCTTTGTATGTATGTATGTACATATTGGTTTTACAACAAGAAATAAGTATTAAATATACATAAATTAGTTTTTCTTTAAAGGCATTGGTGTTTACTCTTCCATAAGGAACTTTTGGACACCCTTGGGATAATCTAAATATAGAATATCTAAAAAATAAAGAAAACAAAAGTACATACAAAGTAATCAAAACCAAAATAAATGAAGCAATCGTTCTCATGGTTTCTGTTTCTCTCACTTCAAAGAATTAAACAAAACCAAATCAAACAAATTTGTTTCGTTTATTGTCGTGCTGTATCGTCCCATAAGTAGCATAGCTACAATATAAAACAAAAAAACTGAATTTAAATAACCACAAACTGTCTCGAAAGTGACTCCAATTGATCAGAAATGCGAGTCAAAAGAGACTCTTTTGGAAGACTTGCGGCTAGGGTACCATTTTCTCCCGAATGAACAGTAATTTTCGACTCGAAAACAAGCGCTTATTTTAATCGCGCGGAGGAGTCGAGAAAGACTCGAATATGATCATTAATTTCATAAAATACTGACTGGGTTTAAAACAAAAATCAAACAGAAAGTTTTAGTTAATTTTAGTTATTATTCGAACTCCATTTATTTCTATATTTGTGATTTGAACGGGCTAAAGTTCAAACGACAATGGTAAGACTGTTTTAAATATAGAGATGGTAAAATTGAGCTTTCCTTACAAAAAAAGCTTTCAGCAAATTGAAATAAGATGAATCAAAATAATTCACACATTCCATTTGCAATAATGCTAAGCATATAAAGCAGAAATCTACATCTACTGGCACCACACACAGTGGACCAAACACAAAAGAACGCTGATGATGAAGGTTTAGTGGCCTTCGAAAACGGCTGGCTGCTCCGTTCAACTATGTGTTGTTAGTCAGAATATTTACAGACTTTGGTGTTATTTGTTCATCAATAATTATCACATGTAAATGGCTTAAAAAGCGATACGAACTTTAGCCCGTTCAAATCACAAATATACAAACAGAAAGTTGTTTTCTTCATGCAAATTTAAATCGCTTTTTTTTAGCACTTTTATGCTAATAATTTTGAAAAAAGATTTTTGTATATTGTTCATATCTACACAAAAATACCTTTTACACCATACATATTTCACCAATGTTCGTGTACGACAAAAAAAAGTGTGCTGTATTTATATATAAGATTATAAGTAATTAAAATTTGTTTTCAAATTACAGAATTCGTTTTAGCATTTTGGTTCACAAAAATTAATTTTTACCATTTATTATTGTTATGTGCACCTTATCATCGACGGTAATGTTAATATGAACGGCAGTAGACTTTGCGAAAACTTAGTTGATCAAAAAAGGTACTGACCGACGCAAAATTAACTTGTGAAAAGGAGCGAACCAAAAGAAAGAAAAAAAAGTATGGCTGAGATGCGTAAAGGCCGGGGCACAATGAATCGTTCATGCGTTAAACTTCGCCTTTTTGAACTGACAGCAAGTTTCGTCTGCGTCACCGCAAAGTGCAAAATTTTGTCAACTTTTAAATTTTTGCGTACGTTGAGTAGTTTGACAGATATTGATTGGTTTTTTTTTATGGTATGTCCTGATTTAGATTTTTGTGTTTTATGGTAGCAAAAATAATATTAAGCAAAAGAAATAAACGAATTAAATAAAAAAGTGGAATTTAATATGTAAAATGGAGAATCAACCTATTGAAGCTCTTCAGATGCTTCCGTCAATAAAGTAGTCATTGTGCCAACCTTCTCCTTCGTTGCGTTAATGTCAGCTGAAAAATGCAAAGTTCAACGTATGACGGATTCATTATGCCGGGCCTTAAGAGATAAAGGAGTACAATAAAAAAAAGATGGACATTCAGCGCGGAATTGAAAGGTCAGAAAAAAGACAAAAATTCGATCGCCTGTGACTGATATAAATAGGAGAAGAGAAGAAGAAAAAGTGAGTTGGTAGTTGACACGCGGATGAAAAATAATTTTATTAATGAGGATGGTATAAAAACTAGAAACTTAAAATAGCAAAAATCTACATTAAAACAAAAAAAAAACTATTTAAAACATCAAAATTAAGAAAGTGCATTAAAACCAAAAACTATTTTAAAACATCCAAATTAAGAAAGTGCATTAAAACTTAATCTACTTAAAATTTTAATAGTAAAACAGGCACAAGAACCTTAAATTACTTGATATTCCATAAAATTCACCCAAAGCTAAATAATATTAAAAAAGTAAAATTGCAAATCGCCTAATACTAAATACCATTTAAAACTTAACCTACAGAAAGTACACTAAAACGAAAACCTTTTTAAAATGTAAAATAAGAAAGAGCAACTACTTGAAATTTTTATTAGCAAAAGTGGCATTAAAACTTAAAACTACTTAAAATGCCATAAAATTCGCTTAAACATTTAAAAATACATGATATCCTATAAAGTCGCATAAAACCTAAAAATAATTAAAATTTTTGTTAATAAAATTGCCCTAAGACATAATTTGCAAAGAAAAACCTAATCTGCAAAAAGTGCGTTAAGTCTAAGTACTATTTAAAACGTAAAAGTATAAAAAATGCACTGGAACTTAAACTAATTTAAAACTTAAAATTACAAACTTGACATTAAAACATAAACCTACTTAAAATACTATAAAATTCGCCTAGAATCTAAAACTACTTAAAATTTTATTAAAATTGGTATTAAAATGTAAAATTATACCAACTGGCAGTTAAAAATTTTGACCTATAAAAAGGTGTCGAGAAAAGTACCGGTGTAAAAGTAAGAGAATCTACATAATTTACCTAACAATCCTAAGAAGAACGACAACCACATGCCCAATACCAACCTTCAACTCACCATCATCACAGAATTAGCAACAACAGGGAGAAGAAATACCAGCGCGCAGTGTCAAGATCATAATGATCGTTGAGGAATACGGAAGTACAAATCATTCAATATAAACTCCGATGGTATATTGCCATTGATAAGATTCATGAGAAATGATACATTGAGCATGCTTCTTCGGCTTATTAATGTTGGCAAACTGATTTCAGCTAACCTTGACGAATAAGAGGGAAGGGTTAAAAAGTCTCGATAGATATCTTTTAAATAATATATAAGGAACTGCTTTTGTACGGATTCAATGCGATCAATGTGAACATTGTAGAACGGATCCCATATAATTGATCCATATTCCAAAATGGGTCTTACAAGCGATATGTATAAGGTTTTAGTAATGAGCGGGTCTTTGAATTCTTTTGTCCATCGTTTAATAAAAGCTAAAACTCCACGGGCCTTATTTACACTCATTGAAATGTGCTGGACAAAACTTAGGTTTGAATCAAGCAAAATTCCCAAGTCTGAAAATGTGCTGACCAGGGGGTCGATTCTGGTTCTGTGATAATGTGAAATGAAAACTTTTTTCATCTTTTCGTAGTCTTTCTGATTCTAGTTCAGTGAAAAAATGAAAATAAAATTGAAATGAATTCATATTAAAACAACAATTGGAATGAACCAAAACGTTTTCACAGTTACACATCGTTATTGATTCTTGTTTTATGAAAAAGTGTAAACAAAACCAAAACCGTTTCATATGAAAAGTTTTTTTACACACACAATTCATTAGTGAAAAAGCATGGAAACCCATGAAAAGCCCATACTATATAATATATAAATATTTAATTCACTTATTCTCATCCCGAATTTCATCTGAAGGGTCCATTAAAACATTTTATCCATACATTTTCTATTTTTATTCATGTTCATATTTGCATAATTTGGCAATTGATTAGAAGCCGAGGGAGGCATAAGTTAAGTTATTATCGGCGGCAAAAAAATAATTTGGCGAAGAGTGGAAGTTGACTTGAATGTTATTTATAACAGTTTTTATTATGAATTTTTTTTAGTAATCAAAATGCCGTACGACACTAAAATTAATATGTTTTCTTGAACAAAGTTTCAAACTCAATTTGCAAAAAAATATATGTAGCTTTCTAGTATTGAAAAGAGAAATCAATGCAACAATTCCACAGTCTTTAAAAACAATTTTTATTTGTGAAGCATGTAACGTCGTTTTCTGCCGGGTATACTCAGCCTGAAATGCCAAGGTCGTTACAAGAAATAACACGTTTTTTATCCTTAATTATTAGTATTCCTTATTTAATAGTTAATAGTTTTAGTTCTTTTCTTAAATACAGCTTGCTCGATTAAAGTTAGTTTTATATCATCTGTTTCGATTCTGGTTTCTGAGCTCCGGAGTTGTTATGACTTGGCTTCCTGCGAGTTATCTTCTATGCTTCCGTGTTCGATCTTAACCTTACTCCTGGGGTCTCATATGATGACTTATGTTTCAGCACCCTTGAATTGTAGCAGCTACCGTCCTACTACTTCCCGTTTCAGTGGAGACGTTGTATTGGTTTAGTTGTGAGAACAATCGTTGCAATACTATCGAGATTTCCCTTTATTGCTTGGCGACAATGTTTATAACTATTTGCTTATCGAGGCGTTACTTTATTGTTTCGCGACTGGGCAATCGCTAACAATCTTTATTAAAATCCACTTATCTAGGTTCTACGGCATTGTTTCGCGACTAGGCAATCACTAACAATGTCTATTAATATTTACTTATCTAGGTTCTACTTTATTGTTTCGCGACTAGGCAATCGCTAACAATGTTTATTAATATCTACTTATCCAGTTTCTACTGTATTGTTTCGCAACTAGGCAATCGCTAACAATGTTTATTAATATCTACTTATCCAGGTTCTACTGTATTGTTTCGCGACTAGGCAATCGCTAACAATGTTTATTATTATCTACTTATACAGGTTCTACTGTATTGTTTCGCGACTAGGCAATCGCTAATAATGTTTATTAATATCTACTTATCCAAGTTCTACTGTATTGTTTCGCGACTAGGCAATCGCTAACAATGTTTATTAATATTTACTTATCTAGGTTCTACTGTATTGTTTCGCGACTAGGCAATCGCTAACAATGTTTATTAATATTTACTTATCCAGGTTCTACTGTTTTGTTTCGCGACTAGGCAATCGCTAACAATGTTTATTAATATCTACTTATCCAGGTTTTACAGTATTGTTTCGCGACTATGCAATCGCTAACAATGTTTATTAATATCTACTTATCCAGGTTCTACTGTATTGTTTCGCGACTAGGCAATCGCTAACAATGTTTATTAATATTTTATTTATCCGTGTTCTACTGTATTGTTTCGCGACTAGGCAATCGCTAACAATGTTTATTACTAACTACTTACTTACCCTGATTAATCCTGATCCACTGATGAGTACCATGCGACTCAATCCATGTTCTCCTGTATTGCTTTGCGACTAGGTAATCGCTAACAATGTCTTTCTATTCATCGATGTCCTGCCTGATTCATCCTGATCAACTGATGTCTGCGCAACGACTGATGATCGTTTGCAAAATCTTCGGCCTTTTATACTATTTTTTTCCTTTATGTTATTGTTGTAATATTTGTCAAAATGTCTGCATGCTTATTTTTGTTATTGTTCCATATTTATTTTATTCAATTGTATTTGTTGTTGTATAAATGTTTTACTTTAATGCGTTTACATGTTTGTATGTATATTTTGTTAGTGACCGTTAATCCCTTTGTTTGTAAATTATTTTGTTGAATGTGTTGTTGTTCCAATATTTGTTATTTTATGTTTTACTTCTTTACAGGGTGTGACATCAGTTTGTGTGCAAACTGTTCGTCACAAGCACTATGAGGAATTTTGAAGAACAATATGCCAATTTTTACATGAAAAATATGTGTATTTACATAAATGTGTACACATGTATGTACGTATGCTAGTTTGTATGTATGAATGTTCCTATGTCCCAATTTACACTATGCAAGTCATAAAAAAATAGGTAAAAAACACATGTTGTTTAACTTGTCTATCATTTCTTTGGATTCCTCGTTTATGTTGGTGTTTTACTCTTTTCTCTACCTTACAGAAACATGCACACTGGGATCGTGAATGGAACCACTTCATTGGATAAACATATCTTAAATTGTATTTCTCGTAAAATATTTTATTGTAATGTGAAATATTTTCTTTATTAGGTGAAACTTAAAGCTAGTAAAAGGCTGAAAAAATATGAAATACATACATATATACATATTTACATACCTATATATACATAAATTGTGTTATTTACATACATAAAAACGTAGAAACATATATATATATACGTACATATGTATATAACTTCAACAAGAACTTTTCCCTGCCAGGATTATCCCATTAAAATTAGAAACATGGAATAGATAAAAACAAAAAATTGCCTAAAAAACGAACCAAAAAAACTATATTTACGAGCATACATACATACATAATACGCATTAAAAAAAATTAAAGCAACTTTATACATATGTATGTTTATATATTTATATACCTATTTGTTTTTTAAATAAATAAATCAGGCTCAAAAAATAAGCCAGATTATATACTTCAATCATAAATAAAAGCAGCGGCAGCGGTTCAAGCAATAATAAAAAATTACATGCGGCTTAGCGCGGCATCGTAACTGCGAAATTTAGATCTCTGTATTCGACAATTAAAGTTAAATAACATGAATAGAAACTTATCACAGCTACACTGGAATGAAACATTTTTTCATTACTTGAACCAGAATCGCAATCTGTAAAACTGTGAAAAGACGGTGTGAAAAGTTGCTATGAAAACGAAAATGAAACATTCTTTTTCACTTCACATTATCACAGAACCATAATCGACCCCCAGTTCTAATTTACAGCTATTGAGAAAATAAAAATGAGAATTATGTCTTCCTCTGGAGAAGCGCATATCTTTGCATTTTACTAGATTTACAGCCAGGCCCACGATGATTTTCGTTTTCGAGTTGTCGCATACCTAACGAAAAACAGCTGATTTGCGGCCCACTAACAACATTTATCTCGACAAGTCGACAAGAAAACGATATCGTAAAACTCTACATACAAATTTGCGGCCCGCTAAGTAAAAACATATGGTATCTAAGAGAAAACAAATGTCAAAGAAGTCACTTATTTTTTTATTAGCGACCAGTGAAGTGCAATTTGAAAAAAAAAATTAATTTTAAAAAAATGGAACAATCTAAATGGTAAGTAATATATTTTTTACATTTACATACATTTGTACATTCATATATGCATATAAATGTATAAATATATATGTATATGTTGTTAAAAAAGTGGTACTTATAAATATTTTATATTGCAGCATTAAGAAGTCTACACCAGGACAATTACAAGCTCTAGGTGAACATATGGAGCAAAATCCGGAGTTCGCTAGAAGCCCTTTTGTATTTGAAAGTAGTAGGATGTCCCTTGAAGAGCAGTGGAAGCTACTAACAACCAAATTAAATGCTATGGGTCCGCCTCTACGTTCTGTTGTTGAGTGGAAGAAGGTAAGTAAAATTGCATGTTTTAATACTTATTTAAGTGTGTACATACGAGTACATTAACGAATATTTTTATAGACCTGGGCTGACTTGAAATCCCGAACAAAAAAAAAAGTAGCGGAAAATAAAAAAAAATATGAATACAACTGGTGGTGGCCCGTATCGTATGAACCAGTTGTCTTCAATTGAGGAAATAGTTGACCGAACTCTGTCGCTTTCCAAATCTGCAGCACCAAGTGGGGATGTGTTTGGGTACTCAGAAGCACACTGTTCGCAGACTATTGACTCAATAGATGACTGCTTCATAGCGCTTACGGATTCACCACCAAAGACTAGCAAGTCAGTTGCAGTAATTACTCCCACCAGGCAACATCAAAATAAAGGCACTGAAAAAAACCAGCCACAACAGCAAACACAACAACAGAAGAGTTTTGAGGGCAATGTTGAAAATTTTTTTTTACCATCATCTTCAAAAAAGAAGAAAGTGCTGGTAGCTGGAAATCAACATGCCCTAATTTCACAACAGTTGGCAGCCAGTGAAAAGTTAGCTTCAACGTCGCAAGAGCAGGTTGAAGCTACGAAAAACTTGGTTGTTGCCGTAAATCGAGTGGCAGAAGCAGTGGAAAAACAATCAGAAATCCAACTAAAAATGCTGCAGGCAATTGAAATTTTAGCAAATAATTTAAAGTAAGTGCCTAAAACAGCCTAAATAATAATAAATTTTTTATATACGAGTACTTTTGATCTCAAATATTTGCCAAAGCTTTACTTAGATATGTATATGAATTAATGTTTAACTATTTTTATTTGTTTTTTATATATATATAATAATTTAAATTTATTTACTTTTTTTTTGAATTAACAAATTATTTTATGATAAATTTTTTTTTATTTTATGCAATATTATTTAAGAAATGAATTTATGGAAACAAAAATATAAAAATGTAATAAAATTAACTAAAATGACAAAACTGATAAGAAAATATGATCTTTTTGTATGGTGTTTGAAATAATAAGAGGTAAGAATAATAATAATAATAATAATAATAATAATGATAATAATAATTAAATTTACAAATTAATTGCAATGTTACGTCGAATTGCAACAGCAGCCGTTTCTACTGGGTTATTAGCGTTGTATGCATCATCTTCGGAATCTATGTTAGCTTCCAAATGTTGAAGTGCTTCATCAAAGCATTTATATGTTATGCACATATTGTGGACAGCGCAACAAGCATTTATGATTTGTGTTGCTTTTTCGGGGGTGTAGTGAAGCCCTCGTGAGCCAAGAATACACCGAAACCGATTTTTGAGCACACCAAAACAACGTTCAACTACATTTCGTGTGCTTGTATGTTTTTGGTTGTACAACCTTTCATAAACATCTGTTGGGTTTCTAAATGGCGTCATCAGGAAGGGCTTTAATTTATAACCGCTATCCCCTAAAACAACATAATAAATAAATGAGTATATAAACATATTCTATATACATACTTATGTATATATTACCTAGAATCCACATATTTTTTCTTCCGGTTTCAAATTGATTTTGTAATTTGTGGTTAACGACGCTGTACTCCCATATGAATGAATCGTGGTTGGAGCCGGGATACCTAGCATCTACAAACATTATCCTCATTTTGTAATCACATATCTAAAAATAAAAAAAGTTTATTAAAAACTATAACGATATTAGACTACCCATATATTTACCATCATTGCATTTAAACTGCAATAGCCCTTCCTATTGAAGTACAAATGCTTAACTTCATCTCCCGGAGTTTTTATGCGAATATGTGTTCCATCAACATATCCTAACACACCTGGAAATCCGAAGCGTTCAAAAAAATTTTGGATGACTTCCTGTTCCTCATTAGGTGCGGGCATTTTAATCCACTCCGGACAAATGAAACTTGCAAACAGCTTAAGGCATTCGTTTATAATTCTGTAAACCGTTGCTTTACCTGTTGATGAAACACTTTCATTTCCAAGCGACCTCTGGTAACCTCCAGTTGCTAGGAAAAGTAAAAACGTTGCCAACTTAACATCAGGCCGAACATAAGTGGCACGGCTTCCTTGTACCCATTTGTTCTGCTATTTTTCCAGTATCATAACAAATATATCTTTAGATACTCGAAAATTTGCAACAAATCTAAAATAATGCAAGGTTATATAGTTACTGCATATAAAAGAACACTGCTTCAGTTTATAGTATATGTATTTATATACATGTACATACATACATAATTAATTATTTACTTACTGGTAAAGGTCCAAAACATTTGTAGCATCTCGAAGTTGTCTTCGAGGTATTTCTACCGCCTCTTCATCATCACTTAAAAAATATACTGCCACCGATATTTCCATCGCACTTTATAAAAAAAAAATTTTGGAACACTTGCTTATAATTTTCTGTTTATAATATTTTTTTTATTTTGTTTTTTGTTTACATTTATGTATATTTCCATCGCACTTTATAAAAAAATAAAAATTTTGGAACAGATTTGCTTAAAATTTTCTGTTTATAATATTTTTGTTTATTTTATTTTTTTGTTTACATTTCTTCTGTCATTAAGCACTTCGTAAAGTACTGTAGAGTTGTAATTTTAAAACTAGATTTTACTTGTTTTAGCGATTTTTTATTTAAATAGCCGATTAATTTCTGAATTTATTGATATGGTAACAATAATATTTAAATGGCTTACTTTGCACACGTAAGGCTAAGCGAGCGATAAGTAGATAGATAGTGGGCCTCACAGACGAAAAAAAGTGAGTGACTGAGACGACTACTCGAACGAGTCGAAAGCAGTTAGTGGGCCTGGCTGTTAGTTCCATTAAGTTGTGAGTAAACCATTCATAGAAATTATCCAAGTCATTTTGAAGTTAAATATAATTCAACTCATTTTTCAAACTCAAAAATAATTTAACATCATCAGCATACAATAAGATGTTACAGTATTTAATTGATTCAGTTGTGTCATTTATAAATATATATATATATATATATATATATATATATATATATATATATTTCTACGGAACTAAAATTGTAATATATCTTTGTAAACTCATATAATATACACACATAACTTTATATATATGTATATACATATATGTATATATATGTACATGTTTCTGTTATATTAATCATAACGTAACTTAAACGTAACATAAAACCCCACGAATTATCTAAGCAAACAGAGTATAAACATTTGAACTATATTTGCACACGCACTTATTCCCAATTTACACTATGCAAGTCTTATTGCTAAGCTGATTAGTTTGTTAGGCTAGAGAGACGGGGGGAAAGAAACGTTGCTGTTCCCCTCGTCTCTCTCTCCCTGAAACAAATCAGCTTAGCAATAAGACTTGCATAGTGTGATTTGGGACTTATAAACCTGTATTTAGTTTTGTATTTATATACTCTGTTAAGATTGTTCAAAACTCATTTGCATTCTAAATTTGTTACTATTATATACATATATACATAAATATGTAACATATTCAGTTGTATTAAATAGATATAACTATACATAATGAATATCGCATTGTTTAAATAAAAACTACCATAGTGTAATGAATTCAAATTCGAAGTGCATGTGTAATTGATTAACATGGAGTAGAAGTAGACAAAGAGAACCATAGATAAAGGGTGTGTAAATTGCGAATTAGGAGAGTTTGATTTTTTAGGGATTGTCACGGTATGAAAAGCATTGCTTCTCAAGTGGGAGAAAGTCGCCAAAGTTGGCACTAACATCAGCTAACAATTTAATCTGGCCTTGTATGTATGTGTGTGTGTGACAACGACCAAGTAGTAAGTATCAAGTGCAAGAACATAAAAGTAATAATATTCAATTATTACGCTTCGCTTTCGGGTTTCCAAAATTTTTTTTTAAATAACATCCCATAGCTGGCATGTTTATTTTTTTGTTACTAGTATTCGTTGCATTTTTTTTTTTTTGCTAAGATTAAGGGCAAGAACACCGACCTAACCCGGCGATCTTCAGGCCGGAGCATTCGCCATGCCAGCACCGCCTAAGATCTGGCCGTCCCACAAACCAAACCTGCGGGGAAGAAATGTCTATATTTCATATGACGCAACAAGTGAACACATAACAAAATGACGCCCAACGTGGGGCCCGAAAGTGAAAGTTTTTGTAATTAATAATTGTGATGGGTTTGGGTTGTAACCTGAAGTAAGTCCCTGTTGAGTTAAGCCAAGAGTCCTCAACGCGTTGCGACTTCAGTCGATCAGCAAATGAACTCACCATTATAGATATGTAGTTTCCTTAGAATTTTTTGTAGCTATGCTACTTATGCGACGATACAGGGGTTAGAAAATAATTTTCGTAACATAAATAATCGACACTTTTACAGTTATAAATTTATTTTTGTTTTGATTTCTTTGCACGACAATAAACGGAACAAATTTTCTTGATTTTGTTTTTTTTTTAATTCTTTGAAGGGAGAGAAACAGAAACCATGAGAACGATTACTTCATTTTTGTTTTTTTTTTGTTTTGATACTTTGTACTTTTGTTTTCTTTATTTTTTTAGATATTCTATAGATTATCTCAAGGGTGTCCAAAAGTTTCTTATGGAAGAGTAAACACCAATGCATTTAAAGAAAAACTAATTTATATTCAATACTTATTTCTTGTTGTAAAAAACAATATGTAGATACATACATACAAAGAAATAATATTGTTGCTTTGCGATTGCGTATATACAGTGAATAACGACAAAAAAAAATAATGAGACAAAGTTGGTTGTGTATTTCGTTTAGCTAGTGCTAAGTGCACAATTATGCCATTTGTGGCACTTTTGGATATTTGATGGCCCTGTGGTATTCTCTAGGCTATTTTGGCCCTTTCAGCTCAAAATTAAACTATGTATGTAATTCCTTCAAACATTTGAGTACACTTTTTAATGGAGTTTTCGCCGTTTTAAAAATGGAAGATTTTTTTGAAGATTTTTTATTTAAACAGGTGTCCGAAATCTGCGCCAGATCATGTTTTAAGTGGGAAAGCCAGTATTGTACCACTTTCTATTAAACTTTTCCAAAGGAAACATAATTAATAAATAATCAATAAAGGGCAGTATCGCAAGTTCCACAATTTAAAAATCTCAAAGATTTAAGTTGAAGTATATTTTGGAATAAGATTTCTACAATTAAAAATCGTTTGGGTAAACAAACCTTTGCATAGAAATTTATACAGAATTGTTCAAGGGACTCTTTCGATTCCACAGCATGTGTGGAAATAATATTAAAAAAAAGTGGTTGAGACTAATGTCCTGTTTCACGATAAAGATATAAATCAATTTATATTGAAAACAACTATAAAATATGAAAATTTGTTTTTGTTTTCAATATAAATTTTCAGTCGAAAGTTTTCTTTCGATATTGTGAAACAGGGCATAATACAAGAAATCGTCTTCATGTAAAAAACATTGTGTCATTTTTAATATAATTGAAAGATTTAATGAAATCTAGTTCTAATAATTGTGATAAAAATATTTTAAAAGTTAGCACACAAAAGTGTTGGAAACAAGAATAAATGGAGGAACTGTTGGACTAAGAATTTAGAGATTATGTACACCAAAATTATAATTACATATGGAATATTTGTAACTAAAATTTTATTTTATTCAAGCAACAGTTTTTGTTTGTTTTTGCTCTATTTTTTGTTTGTATTATATTACTAATACATACTTTTGTTTTATTTAAATTAAAATATTGTAGTCAAATACATTAAAAATTTGTTTGGGCCTATCCAAGTTATTTTGGCCCTTTCAAATCTTTAATTTGGCCCCATTTTAACATTTTCACTACCAGATCTGGCATTTTCATTAGTTAAAAAGCATTCAACTTTTAAAAAATTCTCCTAAATGCTTTCTGGCATAATTATAATTTATAAAAAAAATTCTTCTGTATAGAGGATTCTATTCATAAATGTACATGCATTGCAGTGTAAAGGTTCCCTGATGATCTGGACTAGCAACAGTGATATGCGCAGCAAACACCTTATTAATCAATTTTAGTGTATTTTTAATGAAGAAATATTTTACTGAATAAGTACAATATTAATTTGGGATTATTGGTGCATTAAAAAGTTTTTAAACGTAATTGTAACAATTCCAAAAAACACAATTATTTACTATTTTATGTTTATGTGTGCTATAAAAATATCTGTAAACCCTAATAAGTATGTATAAACATGAAATTTAAAGCTGTTTCAATAATTTGTTTTAAATTTAAATCTAGCATTATACTTTTCTTCTGTAGAACATTTTCGCAGAATTTTTTTTTACCGATTAAGCATTCTCTCATCCTCACTGTTTGGCCCTAAAACAAAAAACTCAAAATGCATTGCTGGCTGAGTGTGTGCTGTGCAGTGTTGCCGGAAAATTATGATGAGAGAATGCTAGATCCGTAAAAAAAATTTCTAAAATGTTCTACGGAACAAATGTGTATTTTATTTTATTTTTTAAAGAGAAGTAACACTCAGGCAATTAATGCCTACTACTATTACTAGGTGTTACTTTATTTCGGAAAGGGAAAGTGATAGAAGACAGGTGGTGAAAGAAGAGATAGAAGAAAGCTTCATTCTTTTTACAACTCTGCTTTTTGCACGCATTTTTTTGTAATAATGCAGTGTTGTAGCGCCTTTTGGTCTCAAATTAGGCGTATTAAATTTTGAAGCTGTGTTTTGTAACCATTTTATTGGTTATTTTACTTTACCGATGATTCTGCTACACAATACCGACGAAGGAGGGCGTCTGATTTTACATTAGGATTAGCATCTGTTGAAGTCGGTATAGTTCAGTAGTGACCAGTGACTATGCCTTCATCACTTGAACTTTCTTACAACAACTGATACAAACGGGCACTAATGCACTTCAGAAAAATGCGTGCTGTTGTTATTTAATGACTGTCGGATACAGGGATTGAACCCAGGATCTTCGGTTTTGTAGTCAACGTGCTAACTACTTCAGCCAATGCCACCCCTAATGCCAGATTTAAATTTAAAAATTTTTATTGAAGAAGCTTTGAATTTCATGTTTATACAACGTCATTAGTATTAGCAGGTGTTTTTATAGCACATACATATGTACATACATATATATGTATGTGTTTGATATTATCCATAGATATGAATATTTATGTATTTTAAGACTGATGCCAAGTGTCTTCATGTCAACACTAAAATTCTGGTCACAAGTTTATTAGCTTCATTGTCTACATTTTTTCTTCTATTCATCAGTGTAAAGGAAAGAGAGCAAACAGATGTATTTCTGGTGAATTTTTGAACAACTTGTCAATATACACAAATTTGTATGGACGTAAGGTACAGAAATGTATCAGTAAACTCTGGTTGGTATGTCTCCATGTTGCTATAAGAACTACGCAGTCAGTACCTGGTTAATTGTTTTAGTTACTAGTAGATTTCCAATGACAAGCACATGCTTAATGTCTATAGCACAAGGTATTGTATGGGGAATAATTAGAGAGTACTAATGGTGACAAAGTCAAAAGCAACTCATTATATTTTACCATCGACATTTCCTCCAGGGTATATACCTACATATAATATATGTATGTAGGTATATCGAGACCTATTTGATAGGTCTATAGGATAATTGAAAATAGGGCTTCATATACATACATATGTATGTATACAATACATAACATATAATACATAGGTATTCGTTGTATCTACATTACGTAGGAAACAAATAATTGTAAACAAATTTATATTTATGATTAGAATTATTTCTACACTAAAAAAAATTTAACAAAAAGCATTTGGCAGAATTTTTTTTTCAATGGAAGAATGCTAAATCTAAAAAAAATTCTGCTAAAATGTTCTACAGAAGAAAAGTATAATGCCAGATTTAAATTTTAAAAAATTTATTGAAATAGTTTTGAATTCATTGTTTTTATACAAACTTATTAGTATTTACAGGTATTTTTATGGCACATACATATTATATATTTGTTATAATACATAGGTATGAATTTTTATGTATTTTCAAACATTAAATATATATACATACATACATATATGTATGTATATCGAGACCTGTTTTCGATTGAAATTAAAGTTTTGAATTGAATTGAGATTAAAGTTTTATTGTCCTACATCCTGAAATTTTATCGTCAGCGGCAATTTATCGAAGCTTATTTTTTATTTAATCGGAAGCGACATAAATTAAATTTTTCAGGAGAAGGTTTTTTATGATATTCAAATTTGTTTTACATATGTAAATTGTCGCTTACGATAAAATTTTACAGCCCGTATCTTAAAGGTCAGCAACAATTTCGGCATTTTTATAATTCTAAACTATGGGTAGACCCATAAAATTTTAATTTCAATAAAAAAGTCTTCTCGATAGCATGTCTCTTACGATAAAATCGGAAATAAGGCTCGTTATGTATGTTGTAAACCGTATTTGAATACTAAAAAAATCGTCTTCTGAAACTTTAAATTTTTGTCGCTTATGGATAATTAAAAATAGGGTTCCATACACATATGTATACGTAGTTAGATACTGCCGGTTCTATGACAATTAAAATTGTCAAATTCGGGTAATTAAAATTGAAAATTTTGTAATTTATGGGAACATTTAGGTAATTAAAGTCAAGGGTGTGAAGTGACGAGGGTACTCGATGGTTTGTAGATGTATATGTATGTGATGATGATGTTTTTTTTTTTTTTTGTTGTGTGAGCACAAGTGTGAGATAAGAATGATTAGACGTCGGTCGGTTGATGTACATACTCGTTGTTTATTATGTTGGCGCGCAAACTTGTATGTATGTTTTAGATTTTTGTTTTAATTTTGATTTTTTTGTTTGTCAAGTGGTTGCAGCAGGTTTATGGTTTTAGAGTGCAATGTTTTTTTAAGTGAGAGTATGCATAGAGAAAATGTTGCCTTAGTTTTTTGTAATATTCTTTTTAGCTGGTGGAGATGGAAGGATATTTTGGAAAGAAAGAAATTATTTATGCTTGTGGGATATCTATGAATGTTTTTGTTGTTGGTTTTGTTTTAGTTTGATTTTGTACGTATGTTTTTGTTTTAATTTTGAATTGAAGTGTGATTTTTTTTGTTTGTCAAGTGGTTGCAGCAGGTTTATGGTTTTAGAATGCAAAGTTTTTTTTTTAAGTGAGAGTATGCATAGAGAAAATGTTGCCTTAGTTTTTTGTAATATTCTGTTTAGCTGGTGGAGATGGAAGGGTATTTTGGAAAGAAAGAAATTATTTATGCTTGTGGGATATCTATGAATGTTTTTGTTGTTGGTTTTGTTTTAGTTTGATTTTGTACGTATGTTTTTGTTTTAATTTTGAATTGAAGTGTGATTTTTTTTCTCAAGTGGTTGCAGCAGGTTTATGGTGTGTGTGTGTGTGTGTGCATAGAGAAAATGTTGCTTTAGTTTTTTTATTTTCTTTTTTTGATGTTGACCATGGAAGGTTATTTTAGAAGACCTTATGTATGCTTGTGGAAAATCTATGAATGTTTTTTGTTGTTGGTTCTATTTAGTTTGATTTTCCTATTTCCTATGTTTAAAGAGTTTGAAGAGATTAATAAAATATGTAATTTATGAGCAACGAGCTTACTTGAAGGTTGGAGAAATTGAAGTGTAAGATATTTAGGATTGTCAAAGGGAATTAGAGATGCGTAATCATGGGAGCCAACATTATGCTCATGCATGTGTATTTGTGTATGTTTTTACAATAACTTGAGCGTTGGCAGATGGGTAAGTAGTCGTATATGTATATAAAAAAGCGAGTGTGTAATGCCGAGTACACATCTGGCATTTCTTGTGTTATAATCATTTTTTAAAATGTGTGCAACGTCTTTCACGTTATGTTTTTTTATAGGGAAAGCAATACCACACAACAAGAAAAAATTTCAAAAATGACAAGCGTTGGCACTAGTACACACTTTTGCGATGTTACAAAATATCATAGTATGTACTCGGCATTTGTTTTTTTGTAATATTCTTTTTAGCTGATGGAGATGGAAGAGTATTTATAGAAAGAAATTATGTATGCTGGTGACATATTAATGTTTTTGTTGTTGGTTTTATTTAGTTTTATTTATTTTTTGTTTTTTTTGTTTTTTTGTGCAAAGAGGCTGACATTTGTCAAAGAAACCATACAGACTTATATACATACATACTTACTTACTACATACATATGTTTGTATATGTAAATAAATTAATGAACAGCAGTTTTGTATATTTTTTAATCTACATATTTATTTTAAAGTAATATTGTAAGTATATGTATATATGTTGTAACAATGTAAGAATAGAACGTAATTCGTATAAATTGAGACGTTCTCTAATCTAGCAGCAAGTACAGCATTGTATCTAGCAAGTACATCATCGTATAAAATCTTAAAAAAATATATACATTCTATAAATTATTAAAATGGATTCGGTATATAAATGTCATATCTGCAAAAAGATATACAAATATCAAAAGTGTTTCTTGGATCATATCCAAAATCATGATGTTGAGGACCAATATATATATCCTAAACAACAGCAACAATATCAATATCCTCAACAACAACAACAACAACAACAATAATATCAATATCCTCAAAAACAACAATATCGATATCCTCAACAACAACAATATCAATATCCTCAACAACAACAATATCAATATCCGCAACAACAACAACAATATCAATATCTTCAACAACAACAATATCAATATCCTCAACAACAACAATTACAAATGTATTGGGAGCAAACTCCTACGGCCATGCAATGGTACCCAAATACTTATGAACATCAACAACTACAATATCAACCACAACAACAACAACGAGAACTACAAGGAGCGGATGCTTATGGAGGTAATTTAATAAATAATACCAGCATTGATGAAGAAAATCAAGGAAGTGATGAAGATAATATGAAATTTTACACCATAAGCAAAGCGTTCAAAAATAATATTGTAACGTATGGATTAAATAATAAAAGAGATGAACTTTTACTAGAAGATTTCATTAGTGAAAATGAATCAATTTTCATAGAGATGCTTGAAAGTCATTTACTAAGCCAGACTGTAATAAAATTCAATGTAAGTATTGTGGCAGAATATGTAAAAATTGTAGGAGAGGAATTGGAGTTCAATATTATTCATCATAGAGCTAAAATGAATTTGTTGACCAGAGGAGATGAAATATATGAAGTATTTTCTAACCAAATTTCAGAAATTCAAAATAAAATGTCTGAATTCCAAGAGAAGGACTCTGGTTGGACTTTGATATGCATAGTCTGAGCAGAGCTAAGTATTAATATGGCTTCTCTAGTTAAAGGAGCAAACTGGATGAGTTTACCAGAAAAACTTCAAAAAAGAAAAGCTTGTATCAATGTAGAAAACACCTATCAATATTGTTTCAAGTGGTGTCTAATCGCCGCAGTGGATACTTCTCAAATTAAGAGTAAACAGCGATATAGCTTATACAATATTCATGACATAACTGCTGACATCATTTGTACCCAAAACGATGTAACGCTAAATTTTAAGAATTTTATATTTCCAATATCTTTAAAAGTCATTAAAATATTTGAGAAGCGGAATAGCGGAATCAGCGTAAACGCATTTGGTTATGATGAGGAAAATGATGTAGTTGTTGGTCCGTATTATATTACAAATTACAAATATATCAAATTAAATCATTTATAATAAATATTATAAAAAGTTTACTTATATATATATATATATATATATATATATATATATATATATATATATATATATATATATATATATATATATAGAAATTCGAACGCTACAGGGTGGGCCAAAAGAAACCAAGGGGTGTAAAAGTTTAATAACTTTTTTGTTTATTAACTTTTTTTTATTTTTTCTTTCAGATTATATAATATACAAAATGGAAATTTTTTTACACTAAGTATGAAAAATGATGTCTTTTAAATTGCCACCGTTTTCAGCTTCGCACTGATGGGCTCTTTTTAGAGCATTTTCCATAACATCTTTCAAAACTTGTGGCTGTAGCGTTCGAATTTCTGCAACAATGTTTGCCTTGAGTTCAAGGATTGTCTCTGGCTTGTTCACATACACTCGCTCCTTCAAAAAACCCCAAAGAAAATAGTCGGGTGCTGTCAAATCTGGCGATCGCGCTGGCCAAATAATTTCCGAATTTCGAGAAATTATTCGCTCTCCAAAAATTTGACTTAAAAGTGCCATTGTGTCTCGGGCAGTATGGGTAGTGGCTCCGTCCTGCTGAAACCACATACCAGGTCTGTTTTCAAGAGCAGGACGTAAAAAATTTTCTATCATAAACCGATACCGCTCTCCATTTACGGTTACAGCACTTCCATCTTCATTCTCGAAGAAGTAGGGCCCAATGACATTTTCAGATGTGATCCCACACCATACTGTACACCTGATGGGGTGCAATTGGCATTGATGAATTGCTCTTGGATTTTGAGAACCCCAGAACCTACAGTTCTGCTTATTAACAAAGCCATTCAAATGAAAATGAGCTTCATCACTCATAATCAAATTTTCATCTCTGGTTTAAATAATAAAATTCTATTGTTCTGGTTCTCTGTTCAGTTGTGAACCTCTCCATTATAAATTCTCCAAGTGTTGTCTATATAATCTGAAAGAAAAAATAAAAAAAAATTAACAAACAAAAAAGTTATTAAACTTTTACACCCCTTGGTTTCTTTTGGCCCACCCTGTATATATATATATATATATATTAAATTTAAGCGGAGTGTGGCAAAATTGTAGCCCAGCTACCATCCCATAAGAACGCTACACTTAAATTTAAGGACCACCAACGACAGCTGGATGTGCCTTTTGTCGTGTATGCAGATTTTGAGTGCATACTTGAGGACATCCAATGTAGAGTAAGTAAAAAAAATTATTTAACTAAAAAGCATATTCCCTGTGCTTTTAGTTATAATATTAAATATATTAACCATAATATAGATAAGTTTAGAATCTATACTGGTAAGGACGCTGCAGAAAAATTTGTTGCTTATTTAGTTAAGGATTGTGAGGATATATATACTTATTATTTAATCAGTAAGTCACAAATGGATTCTTTATCCCCTTCAATTGCCTGTAAATTGCCAGATATGTGATACATTTTTAGGTAGTGATCGCGTAAGGGATCATTGTCATGTAACTGGCAAGTTTAGAGGTGCAGCTCATAATATGTGCAACTTAAAATATCAACAACCAAAATTTATCCCTATTTATTTTCATAATTATTCGTCTTATGACTCACATCTTTTTGTTAAAGAGTTAGGAGAAAAGCGTGACAACATAAAAGTCTAGACACCTTACGTTTTATGCCCGAAAGCTTAGAAACTTTAGCCAATAATCTTACGGATAACAATTTCTGTACAATTAAAGAGCAATTTACATCAAAAATAGAGTTTGATCTGGTTAGAAGGAAGGGTGGTTTCCCTTACAACTATCTCAATTATTTTGAAAAATTAAATGATAGTCAATTTCCAGCGAGGGAAGACTTTTTCAACACACTTACCAATAGAGAATGTTCGCATGAAGATTATGAGCATGCAAAAAATATTTGGCACACATTTGATTGCAAAACTTTACAAGACTATATGGAGTTGTATTTAAAAACAGACGTAATATTACTAACTGATGTATTCGAAACTTTTCGAAAAGCTTGTGAGGGAATATATAACCTAGATCCAAGCCAGTACTATACTGCTCCTGGACTGTCGTGGGATGCTATGTTGAAGTACACAAATATAGAATTGAAGTTGTTAAATGATATAGATATGTATAATTTCTTTAAAAAGGGATACGTGGGGGGATTGTACAATGTAGTAAAAGGTATTCAAAAGCAAACAATAAATATCTAGAGGATTTCGATAAAGAGAAACCCTCAGAATTTGTAATGTACCTAGGTGCCAATAACCTTTACGGTTGGGCTATGTCCGAAATTCTTCCATACGGAGGATTCAGATGGTTATCAAGTGATGAGCTAAATCTGGATCCAAATCGGTTAGATAATAATTCAAATGATGGTTATGTGTATGAAGTTACTTTAGAATATCCCTCGAATTTGCACGAATCGCACAATGACCTCCCTTTTTGTGCGGAAAATAAAAAACCCTATGGAAAGAATCAAACTAAATTAATTGCTGACTTTTCTACTAAACATTCATATATTATTCACTATAGAATTCTTAAGCAATGTTTAGAGTATGGTTTGATTCTAAAGAAAATACATCGGATTCTCACTTTCAAACAATCTCTATGGTTAAAATCATATATAGACTTAAATACCAAGCATAGAGCTAACGCTAAAAATACGTTTGAGAAAAGTTGATAGGAAATGTGAGCAGTAACACAAAACTATAATGACACTTCAAGATCTGTCAACCGAGATTTTAATTTGAAAATGACCTGTTTTTACTTGTGCTATGAGTGTTACCAATGCTAGCGACTTTAGTAGTTCGCTTTGTACGAGACAAATAAAGTTTTTTAGAAAATTCATCGGTGATAAAATTTAATTGAGAGCAGTAATCTAGCAGAGCACGTCCCAACTGATATGAACCAGTAGCGTAGCGAACCAGAACCATGGCAGTGGCAAGCAACACTTGTTCAGGCAAGGATTTTTAGAAATGAGCGTGGACCGAGGAAGGAGGTTCATTCAACTAAGTACGACAAGTAGATGGTTCAGTAGTGGCGGACGAAGGTCTTGAAACTAGCTTTGACCGATGAAACAAACTATGATGCTAACGAGAACAAATTTTCCACTTGAATATTGAGGAACAGTTGCTTTCTTGGTGCCTCTTTGATATGCAATTAATACAAAGCGATAATTTATTAATATTTTCAAGACACTGTGTTACATTCATGTCCTAGAAGCGAGGACAATGGCTGATTGTGCGGTCTAGCTTTGAGCTAAGTGCGCAAATGCGTTTTGAAACCGAAAAAGTGCAATCAGGGTTTGAACTTTTTTTATAGACTTACCAAAGTGATGAGTTTCTGCCTTAAGTAGTGCAATATATTCCAAAAATTGGCAATGTATTTCAAAAACCTTGGAGCAAACATCCCATGATGGCAATCCAATAAAACCCAAAGAATCCTTCCACTTTCGTTTGGTATCATTTTCCACCTTTTGCATCACTATGTGAATAAGCATAGAGTTAGCTATATCACTATGTGAACCAAAAGACTATAAAGAGCAGAAACATTATCGACAAGACTACATAATTGTGTGCAAGTGTATTTAAACATGGCTGGAAGTTCAAAAAGAGACGTAATATTTTCCACAAAAATCTGTGAGCTATTGGATAATTTTCATTCGTAATTTGGAAGGCCTTGACCGTTTCTAATGCCTGACCATGGATGTAATTAAGCAAATGATTAAATTTTTCAGTATTCGAAAGACCAAATTCACGATCAATAAGTTGGTTGAACGATGTTATAAAATTTTTGTACTCACTATACTTTCAACTGAATGTGGGCAACTTTAGCTGAGGCAGCTTATGGTTGGCAACGGGGAAACAAATCATCGAATCAGACACTGTTGCATAGTGCACTTCTTCTAGCTGCGATTTTATATTAATTTTGATTGCAATATACCTACAAGTCTTTGATTTCTGGTCTACCGTTATCATCCTGGTCATATCTTTCAGTTTGGGTTTGATTGGTTAATATCTGCTTAAAATATGACTCCAAAATCCCCAAGCGGCATTTCAATTCCGCTTAAGATAGTGTCCTACCTTCACCCCTTCCATTGACTTCAATTTGATTCTTAATGCGGGTAATACTTTGCTTTCTATTGCTTCGTTGTTGTTTTACTTCTTCCAAATTCATCGTATTTTTATTTTTTGCATGTTCAAAAAGAAAAAAAAAACAAAAGTATTATAAATTATTTACAGAAAATGTTTGTATTTCGACTCTTAACGACTGGTGCATGAATATGCACTTCAACAAAAAATTTCTGAAGTTTTCCACGGACCACACTACCACAAAATTCATATAATATCTCGTGCCCCACGTTGGGCGCTAAAATGTACGATCATGAGCTTTTTCTTCACCATCAGCTATTAAGAGCAATTCAGTACCTTCGAATTGTTGTCTATATGCCACTGAAATGTTCGATGGGCAGTGATAAGTATTTCGAAGTTGAAAAAATTTGCTATAGTGGAACGCGACAATAAAAAAGGTAAGATGATGTTTTTACGAGTTCAACTATAATAATAATTTTATTTTAAAACTTCTTTTACTTAAACCTAAAACCACATCAAGTATATAAGATAATAGCAAAATTCACAATCTTGTGCAAATGGTCTTGCATCGTTGCATGTGCAAAATAGTATAGCATATTAATATTCACCACTTAACAAGTGGTGAGTATCAATATACTATACCACTTTGCACATGCAATGATGCAAGACCATTTGCACAAGATTGTGAATTGGGCTAATGTGTTGCTGTTGTTTTATTGGTTTCTTATTTCCAATGTACCAATTCAATTTGTTACTATTGTTTATTTAATACAGCAATACCAAGCATTGCATTCTTTTTGACAACGACAAAACATACAACGTACTTAAAGAATAAAAATATGCACACATACCAGAGACCTGCGTAAAAGGTCTTTAAATGTAAATACGTCATGATTTTTAAATGTATTCACGTCGCATGCATTATACTAAAACAATAATAAATGCTGTCGTACTATAAGCGAAGCACGATGGATGTATTTTTGTATGTGTATATCAGTGTTAACAAGCGATGTCGCAAGACAACTTGTTTGTAACAAACACTCAAAAGAAGTACTGTTGATTAGTGTATGCTTGTATTTTTCATATTGTACGTTTGAGTGTGTGTGTAATATGTAGATGGTAAGCTATTATGTTTTTAACCGCATACAACTAATGTTAATGCATGTGTCTGCATATGCGCAGAAAAGAAAATCATACAAACATACATGCATGACGTTTGTACACGCGCTCATGCGTAGAAAGAAGCAAGTATCACAAATTCTTCCGCCACGAAGTGTTTTCTTCTTTACTCTTATACCTACAATACTCAAACAAATAAATTTCTTGCAAACAGTGCTGTTAACGTTTGTTTTATAAGATTTCGCTGTAGTAAGGCATTTGAAAAATCCCTCGTCTTGAAAGTTCTTATAAGATGTCTTATCAAGGACACTAATACATACATATGTATATATGTCAGTGGATGCAAAAATATTGGCAAATTACAGTGGTGCAAATGAACGACAAAGTTAATAAAATTAAGTGTAATAAACGAAAATACTTATGGAAACATAAGTATTAGAAAATGATTTTAATATGTTTAGCAAATTTTATGCGGAGACCTAACAATGCACAGAAAAAACTAAATTTCATTTTCAGTAACCAAATTCGTTGAATCAGTACATATTTTATTTGAATGCGGTCCTACAAATAATTTTGTTAATTCTGATAAAAATTTTGTAAAAATTTTAATTAATCATAGTTCGGCTGAAAGAAAATGTTATTTCAGTGTGTTGGTGTTTATCTCGCTTGTTGATGGGAACAACGTGCTGTTGTGCGGTTGTTGTTGTTTATTTTGGTTAATCGTGTTGTGTACATGTAAATACCGAAAAGTAGCCGACAAACGTCGTGGCCTGTTTCTTCTCTACACAGTTTTTTGGTACAAATTAATTTAATGAAAGAGTACAGAATATTTACTGAAAGTAAGTTTGATTTCAAACAAATATTTGTTTAAACATTTTTGGGAATAATTTTTTCTGTGTGTGTATTTTAAAATTGTAATTTAACTAATAATTAATTTTAACTAATATTACAAATTTTAACGCCATGCTCTCAATAATTAAACAAAAGCTGTTATGCAATACAGTTACGTAAAAATTAAATTAAATCCTTTTATTCAATAAATCAAGTTAGGTTTTCTTAATACAAGCGAATTTTACGATTGATTTAATCTCAGGTTTTCTAGATCAAATCCGTTTTTGAATTATTTTAGGAACGGGTTCGGAATTAAATTAATCATGTTTCTAGAGTAATTTAATCTTAGATATTCTTAAATAAATCTCATTTTGGGAGTATTTTAAGTATGGATTGATTCATGATTAAATCAGCTTGGAATTTCTTGAATCAAGTGCATTTTGAAAGTGATTCAATCTCAGGTTTTCTGAAATCAATCGGGTTTTTTCGATTGTTTCAAGTACTGATTCGGGATTATATATGGATAAAAATAAGTATTTATCACTTGAATAATCCGGACTTGAATCAAGCATTCTGTACTCTATTTAAGTAAATCCGTAATTACCGTGCTATGACACCGCTGTGGATTGACTTAAGTGCGGATGGATTGAATTTTCTTTCGAGTGTATGATTACGTATGTCACTTTTCTGTTTTACGCGTTTGTAAATCAAATTAGTGCCAATTTGTAAATTTCAAGTACTTCTAGCCTTTTTTGTGAATTTAATAAGGGCCGTGATACACTATCATACACAGTCGTACGATTCATTCACTGGAAAATCGGATTGAATTCTGTCACACTCCAAAAAAAATCGCAACATAATTTCTTATAGGTGCCACACTATTCCACAAGAAAGATGCAAAAACATTTAAAATAATTTTTATGTTTAATTATTTTGCATTTCCAAAGAAATAACGCAAAATTTAATTTTCAAGATGTATCTCTCTATCTTTAAATAAATGAAGTAGAATTTGCTGTTTTCTTATCACCTGCCTTACAAAATGCATCTCTGATCTAATAGAAGTTATCATCTTATGACAGTTTTCATAAACTTTTGGAAATCGGACAGACTTGTTAAAAAATCTGTCACACATGCCAAATTTTAACCCACACTATCATACTTTTTGAGCACACACGATTTTTTTTGACATATCGAACGACTGTGTGTGATAGTGTATCACAGCCTTAACATTTACATGAAAATAAATACCACCGTATTGAACAATGAAAAAATTCAACAAAATAGTCGCTCAGCCACAGCATGTTATTGCTGTTTTGCTTTACAATTACATTCGTTATGTAAGAAATGTGTAAGGACTTTGTATAATGAATAGAAAAAATTTTTTTTAAGATGTTTTTATTTATTGTATCTTCAAATATGAACTAACAATAAGTATTCAAATCTTAATTTAAAGTATAATTATTAGGCCCAACCAATGTCGGACATAAACTAAGTGATAGTTATTAATTATACATAAGCATAAAAAAAATATTTTTAAGCAGCTGCGTCTGGAGTGTTGTTTATTAGAGCTCTTGTATCTCTCTTTTTTAAGCGAATGTGTCCAGTAAAGTTCAATATATTACGAGCAAGCGGATTAGAATGTGACTCGAGTTTTGTTAGGTATTTGCCTGCGTATTTTGCAATTTCTTCAGTCACTAGTGTCATATTTAAATCACGATGTATATTTGAATTTTTGATGTACCATGGAGCCGACGTTATCAAGCGTAAAATTTTGTTTTGCCTTAATTGGATTTTTTCAACATTTGAAGCTAAAGCAGTGCCCCATAGCTGAAATCCGTAGCACCATATTGGCTTTAAAAGCGACTTGTATATTAAAAGTTTGCAGTCTAGGCTGAGTGCTGAATTTTTACCAATCAACCAAGTACGTGAGTTAATTTTAGTTTCATTTGTTATATCTTAGAATCAATGTGGCGTTTCCAGGTAAGTCGTCGATCAAGGTGTATACCAAGTTATTTCACATGTGAATGTTGAGGAACAACTTGATTGTATATCCGAATGGGGGAACAAGTAGCTCTTCGTAAGGTTAATGTTACTTGAACACACTTTTGTTAATTTACCTTGATTCTCCATAAGTTTAACCATAGCTCTATCTGGCTAATGTGTTCCTGGAGTTTGCGGGATGCATCATCTGGGTTTTCGTGCATACTAAGGCAGGCTGTATCGTAGGCAAATGTGGAAGTATGGATACTACTGCTTACTGGCATATCACAAGCATAAATCAAATATAAAACTGGCTCCAGTATACTCTCCTGTGGCACACCGGATGAAATAGTTTCAGGCCTACTCGTAAAGTCTCCTTCCACAACAGTGAACTTACGGGAAATAATGTAACTTTCCAAAATATTTAAAATGTGTATTGGTAAGTAAGTCTTCAATTTTAAAATAAGGCCTTCATGCCACACTTTATCAAATGCCTGGGAAACGTCAATAAACAGCGCAGAACAATACTTTTTTTCTCAAAAGTTCTTCTTATAAATTGAATCAATCTATGAGTTTGTTCAGTGGTGCTATGCTGACTTCTAAAACCAAATTGATGGTCTGGTATGCACCCACTACTAATTAGAATTGGGGACAATTTTGTTTTGAGCAGTTTTTCGAAATGCTTTGACATTGTTGATAGAAGACTTATTGGCCTATATGACTCAGTCTTGGTTAGATCTTTGCCCGGCTTTGGAATCATTTTTGACCTTGGCAAGCTTCCAGCTGTGTGGATAATACTCCAGTCGTAAAATGGCACTCAAAATGAATAACAGGATTCTCACTGTAATACGAGGCAACTTCATCAGCATCTGGTTACTAGTTCCATCAATACCCGGAGCTTTCTTCGGGTTGAGTTCGGCAATTAATTTTTGTAAATCACGCGTCTTAAACTTAATGTGTTGAGGGGGTAGAGCGACTATAATCAGGAAATCAGCAACACCAGTACATATGTTTGGCGTAAAAACGGATTTTAATTGCTCAGCAAATTACCTTACATTACCTTGTTGCCTTTTTCAGTATCGCTTCTTGCCCAACCTCCGGTAGATGTGCATAGAGGTGGCTTATACTCAACGGGTGTTTTAAGCTTTTTAGTAGCGCGCCAGACGGAGTAATTAGATGCTGGTGTGACATCAATACCTTCCAGATAATTTTTAAAAGATGCAGATTTTTCAGATGCAAGCAACTCTTGGAGTCGTTTAGTGCACTCTTTGAACCTGATTTTATGTTGAGGTGATCTGTGCTGTTGCCATTCCCTTCAAGCTCTTCTTTTTTCACGTACAAGACGTTCAATGTCTGTAGAAAAAATTCTATTAAAACCAGCAGCCTGTTTAATATTTTTTGTTAAGATTGGCAATACTAGATTCAATATCATTAGGTGTTCTTAGCGTAATATTTTCCGTGCAATGACTATTGAGATATTTTTTGAACCCCAGCCAATTAACACGATTGATCATCTTCACATATGGGTCAGGTAAGTTACTTCTTAATGGGCTACAAATTGTAATGATTTTCGGAGAGTGATCGGAAGCTTGAACTTAATTTAAATCCCTAGAGATATTTTTTTTTTTTGTACTTCAGTAGGCCAGTAAGTAGGCTCCCCGCTCGAAATGACATCCAAACCCATTTTTGAAATTGTGTTGAACAATGCTCGACCTCTGGATGTAATACGACGCGAACCCCAGAACGTATGTTTTGCATTGTAGTCGCCAGCTGCTACGAAATGAGGTCTAAGAGATTTGTAAAAATTTTCGTATTAATCTTCAGTGATTGAAAATCTGGCAGGGGGAGTAAATTGATGACATCACGAAGTTTGTACAAAAACTTTCAATGCCAATATTTGTTGCTTGTAGGTGTTGTTCACAAATGTTGTCAAGAATATAGTGCTTGAGTCTTGACTTTATTAGAACGCTGGTCCACTGCCTGCTCTTCCTCTCGGGTCCTTTGAATCATATAAGGTCTAGCCATAAATTTTAATAAATTCAGTAAAGTGCGACTATGACTCGCGCACATAGGGTTCCGTACGAACACTAGATATGCAATTTAACACAAACTTCATCCTATATAATATATAGTTTTGGCATTTTTTTCGATTTTGGGGTCTTTTTCGTTTTTTGTTTTGTCGTTTTTTGCGTTTTTTTCGGTTTTGGCGATTTTTTTAAGTTTTGGCTCTTTTTTAGTTTAGACACTTTATTTTCTTGTTTTGGCGATTTATTCGGTTTTTTGGGTTTTTTCATTTTTTCGAATTTGGCGATTTATTTTAGTGTTCGATTTTTTTTTTAATTTTGGCGATTTTTTTCGTTTTGGCCATTTTTTTTTTTTTTAATTTTTGGCGTTTTTTTTTGGTTTGACGATTTTATAATTTTCGGTTTTTTTAGTTTTACCGTTTTTGAAAATTTCAAGGGTTTGCCTCTTACGGTTTCCAAGATACAGCAAATTGTCAAAATTACATAGTCAAAATTGCATTAACTGATGGACCACCCTTTTATTTAAATTTTTTAAATTTTAGTGTTAATTGTTGTAGTCTGTATAAAAATACACTAATATTACAAATTTCAAGTTTCAATATACATATGTTCATACAATTGTATGTATATTACATGGGATTTTAATATATTTCATTGCTCGTTTTGGAACACCCTTTAATTTTAAATTCTCATGTATTTGTTGTTGTAGCGGCCAAGGTTCTACATACTGTGTCCAAATTTCAGGTCCGTAGCTCTTACGGTTCCTGAGAAAATACCGTGTGACGGACAGACGGACAGCGTAGCGAAAACAATAGGGTTCCTTTTCACCTTTGGTGTACGGAACCCTAAAAAGGCTTCTCGAAGTCAAATGAGTCTCAGAGACTAGCATTACATCAATATATTTTCCATGAGGAAGTGCTCAACTTCATTTTTATGTTGGCGAAACTCTTTTGCGTTCCAGAAACATATTTTTTAACGTACTCGTGGCTTGTTAATTAATGCTTGAAGCAGTGTGTTCTGCATTCGCAGCATTTCTTGCATCATGTTAGTCATATTTGGTGTAAAATTATTTATAGTTTGCACCAGATTATCAATAGTAGCTTCAAGGCGATTGAAATTAAAGCTTGAATTTGTATTTTTTTAATTATTTGCCGGTGAACAATTTTGTGTGGGAATAGAACTAGCCTTAGCAGCACCTTCACACGATACACGGGAAGTAACTCTTTGGCTCATTTGCACAGAATAAGCGGATGAAGCGTTTGCTGTTTGAAGTGGAACTAATTTGGGTTTTTGCACCATAACCTGCTTGACGAAAGAGTACACACGACAACCTCTGTAGTTAGCGGTGTGATTTTTCGATATGAGAAGTATTTTAGGTTATAAATTGGATGCGTCTCATTTTTTTAACTTTATATCATTCGGTTACAGTTCAATACGAAATAGAGGCTGGGGGAGTTTCTCCATATTGATTATATTAGTAACATTTTTTACCTTAAATCCTTGTATGATGAGTGCATCTTTTACTTCCTCGGGATTAACATAAGAATCAATGCCCTTCAATACGATTTGCATACCTTTAGCACTCTTAAGCTGGTACGTATAGAAACTTGTTTTATTTTTTTCGAATTCTGTTACTATTTTGCGGAAATCTTTTTCTTCGCATATTTGAATTTTAGTTTCGTCAATCTTACCACGTTTTATTGGAATAACGTGAAATGCATTCTCACCAATTGCCGAGACTAATTTTTTAATAAGGTAGTTAGAATTTTCCCCCCTCAAATATATTGGTGGTGGTTTGGAGGTTTTTGTCGAAGTTACAGCGGGTTGATCCTTATTAGCCTGCAATATTGAAGAACGATTACTACGATTAATTGATGCAGCGTCGTTATCCCTGGATATCTTGGGAAGCGATGAGAGTTTTGAAGAATTTGGGATTCGCCCATGCTTTACAACTGTAATATATCTGTCCCTTCCGACTTGAACTTTAGATTTTTGACTACTGTTATCTAAAGTGATAACTTGATTAAGTGATGAACACGAGCCAGAAGCGGATGATATCGCTGACTTAAATGAAGAAGTACCATGCAACTCAAATGTTAACAAATCACTAGTTGGCATTGGGCAAAACGAAGTTGAACGCTGATGAAAAATTGGATTTGCCGTTAGAAAAATACTATCACCAGATTTTTTATTTTTATTGTTTTCATTAAGAGCTCCAGAGCTCACAGTACTATTATCATCAGATTTTTTATTTTCATTGATTTCATCAAAAGTTTCAGAACTCACAGTACAATAAGCATTTCTGCCGGTAGAACTCACTTCAAAATTTTTTTATATTTGAGGTACTCATATAGAGTATGTATTCCTCAAGGGCACTTTCTTTGTGTTTTTTTGTTTGCGTTTTTTTTTTGTTTTTGTTATTTCTACTATCTAAAAAAATATTAACAAAGCAATAAAGCTTATTTATTACAGTCAGTATGTACCTATTGCGAATAATATGTACTACGAATATTTTTTTGTATAATGTTTTGTTTGTTTAGTAAGTATGTATTTAAGAAAAATTCCGCTAATCGACTATTTACTATGAAGGTACAACGAGAATGAGAAAACAATAATCAAAACAAAATTTCCAATAATAATTTGATGAATATTTTATGACTTTTGTCTACAAATAAAAAATAAATTCAAGTAATTTGAATCAAAAATAGTAATAAAGTGATAACAAAATAATTTCATAAGTTTAACCTGATTGCAAATAAATATTGCTAGTCGAAAGCAAAATAGAAAGTGCTTGATTTTGACTTGGTGTTCGCTCTGTCGAATTCGAATTAGTGGTATCAAAATTTTGTGTAAATATGTAACTACGTCTTCTTGCGACCTGTCGATCGCGTCAGAATTCGTACAGAGGTAAGATAAAGAAATGAAAATCAGTTTTCTTTCGCTTAGAATTTGCATGAAAATATTCTTTCCACATAGTGGAAGAGGCAGTTCGTAAACATTTTATAATCAAATATTTTAACAACCTTTTATTCACTCATTTATTCATATAAAAATTATTTAGTACACGGGTACCCCTGTTATGCGATTACGTAACTGTCATCTTTAGAAGCTTGCAGCTATGAGACTACTAACTAAATTTCATAAATAAGAAAAAAAAACGGCTCAAAAAGACTTGATTTTCCTAGATACGAAGTTTCGTATTAATCTTGCAGCTACAAACATCTAAAGCTGCTAGTGGACACACGGGTACCCGGTTATACGTTCTTGGGTTAAGTGATATCAATTGTTCCGTTTGGAGAATGTCGTAGCTGGAAATTTTTCAAAAAGTACTTTATTACAATAGCTCAAAACGTTCTTATCAAACCGATTTTTGAGGCTTATATTTTTTAAATTGCAAAAACAGTTTCGAATAAATGGTTCAAGAGATACCGTTGCCGAGGAATTTCGGAAAATAGTGGTTTTATAATAACTACAGCCAAGAACGTATTAAATCTATTTTTTCGGTTGATTTACTTTTATAAATTTAGAAAGCTAAAATTATGTATATAAAATTGATAAATTTTCAATTACTTTTGGCTGTCACTGTCAACTGTTTTGCATTTTTTTCTAATTTTTGAAACTCAACCATTGTTGCAAATTTAGCATTTTCACTGCCAAATCTGGCATTTTCATTAGTTAAAAAGCATTCAACTTTTAAAAAATTCTGCGAAATGCTTTCTGGCAGATTTTGTTGAAAATATAAAATTATAATTTATTAAAAAATTCTTTTGTATAGAGGATTCTACTCATAAATGTACATGCATTGCAGTGTAAAGGTTGCATAGGATCCAGCAAACACCTTAATAATCAATTTGAATGTATTTTTAATGAGGAAATTTTTTACTGAATTTTTGGGATTATTAATTCGTTAAAAAATTTTTAAACGTAATTGTAACGGCTCCATTAATAAAATTGCCCAAAACCAAATTTGCCCAAAAATAAAAATGAAAAATAGCCCAAAATTTCAAAATGAAAAATCATAAAAAAATTATATATCGCCCAAAATCTTCAAAATAAAAAATCACCAAAAAAAATTAAAAATCCCCAAAAAAAAATTAAATATGGCCCAAAATTAAAAAACACCAGAAAAAATTCAAAATTATAGTAATTTCATTTTTATATTAAAAAGAAAAGTTATAGATAAACGTACATAATATTCGTTCGTTCCCGAATTTTCTCAACCATGGTATTTGGGTGTATTTTCCCTTAAATTTTTAAATGTTTGAAAAATTTTGGGCAATTTTTTATTTTTGGGCGATTTTTCATTGAGCCAATTGTAACAATTCCAAAAAAAATATTTAATATGTTATGTTTGTATATGCTATAAAAATATCTGTAAACGCTAATAAGGTTGTATAAACATTAAATTTAAAATCTAGCATTATACTTTTCTTCTGTAGAACATTATAGCAGCATTTTTTTTTACCGACTTAGCATTCTCGCATCATCATTTTCTGGCAACACTGAACTCAACCTATATAACACGTAATTTAGACGTTGATTTTTCAATTATTTTTTTTTGAAACACGATTTTTAGAGCTTGTAGGCGAACGGTATAGAAAATAAAAAGGGGTAGAAAAAATCACATTTTCCACTCTGCGAGTTTTTTTTAATTTTCTTTACACATATTTTAATTTTTTTATGTTGCTTTATTTTATTTTCTTCATTCAAAGTGACAACAGGCTTTTTAATAAAAATAGTATTACCTGTAGGTATTTTTGTAACTAATATATGAGTATAGACTTTTGTCTAATTATTTTGGTGTCGCAGTGCCTGTCCTTGTCACATTTTCCTCCTATTTTTCTAATGGCAAGCACCTCAGGAAATATAAAATTACTGCTTTCTGGTTCTACTTTTTTGTGTCAATTTGTATGGAAAATGTGTTAATGCCGCAATTATGTTTGATCATTAAGGCCTTAAATGTTTTTAATTTATCTTTCTTTAAATTAAATTACTAAAATTTGTAGATTTTCGTATGGGTGAAATTTTTTAACGTGTCGTGCCATAACCGCTGAAATCGCTTAAGCGATATAATTTTCGAACCTCAATTATTTAGCAAAATCTAAATAATATAAAAATTAATGCTCTTATGCAAAAACGATTGTTAAACTTAAAGTTGGTTTAGCAAAAGAGTTTTGGATGGCAAAACCGGTTTTAACACATACTTTAATTTTAACAAACGTTTTTGGATAAGGGGGTAAAAATTTGAACAAAAAGCTTTTTATTTCTTCAGTAAAATATAAAAATTGTTAGCTTTTTACTGGGCATTAAGCATCAAGTATTTCGAAACATATTGTAAATGTTAGTATGAGCAAAATATCTAATCTAGACATCCTAAAGACTCATATGTAATATTTCAGAATTTTTGGTGCTTGCTTTGCTCTAAATTTGCTTTCATTTAAAATTAATTTCAAGTATTCTTGCAACTAACTTACGGTTTTGCCTTGTAAATCATTGACCCGACAATGTAGGTAAACATTTGCTCCCAATTGTGTGGTCACATTAATAGTTGTAAATGGATCGGCAAAGAAGGGAAATGGTTCGTGCGTAGTAGTTTCCGTTATTTCAAGTCGCTCATCTTCTGGTGTGTCGGTGAAGGGCGATGAAAATTCTTGCCAAAAATTTATCGGAAATGTATCAAAAGGATCACCAGCCCTTGGACGTTTTACTAAAATGGCATTTAAAATAAATTATATGTAATTCAAAGAAATAAACGGAAATCACTTGGGTGCAGCTTAACAATCAGAGTTTAGTTTCATTAGAAGGGAAGTATAAATTGTATAAAGTAGGTTTAACTTAATATATATTTAGTATATATGTATGTAAATATGAAAGTACAGATAAATATATTGTAGTCCGGGGTTTAAGTGCTCTATATGTCAAATATTCATTTTGAGTAAATCGATGTTGAAGTTTAACACAATTTTTTTAAAAACTACTCGATAGGATTTTGTGATTTTAATGCCATATATTTATTTTAAAAAGATGGTTCCAAGGAAAAATTTTTATCTCCGGATCGCATCTGTAACGGGATATCTTTTAACGGTAATAAGAATTACATTTGTTCTATACGCCACCTTAGGCATATTTGATTTCAAATACATACACGTAAAGCAAAGAAGCATTAACAAAGCAAAAAAAACGAACAAAAAGTTATTGTAAAATATAACAAAATGATAATAAAAAATTATTATCTTAAATTATTTATGTTCGGTAATAGTTTTTGTCTGTTTCAGATTTTTTTGTTTTTAATTTTTTTCCTTTCAACGATACTTAACTATGTTTCAAAAATATTTAACGGTGTTGGTAATTGCTTCCGGCAATGAGAATGAGGCTGCAAAATTGAGTCTTAAAATTTGATTGTGAATAAATTATTTTGAGTTTCTACAACCCTAAGATTTATTTTATTTGTTTCGAAAATGTTCAAATAATTAACGAGTGACAAAATACCATGAATTTCTAAAAATATCAGATGTTTCCTAAAACACTGTGAATGCAATCGATTTCCTGGACTTGTGAATGATCAGGGGGTCGATTCTGGTTCTAAGATAATGTGAAGTGAAAAAACGTTTCATTTTCGTTTTCATAGCAATTTTCACACCGTCTCTTCATAGTTTCACAGATTGCGATTCTGCTTCAAGTGCTGAAAAAATGTTTCATTCAAGTGTAGCTGTGAAAAGTTTCTATTCATGTTATTTAACTTTAATTGTCAAATACAGAGATCTAAGTTTCGCAGTTACGATGCCGCGCTAAGTCGTATGTCATTTTTTATTATTGCTTGAGCAGCTGCCGCTGCTTATATTTATGATTGAAGTATATAATCTGTCTTATTTTTTTAGCCTGATTTATTTAATAAAAAACAAATATAAGTTAAGGGATTTTTTATTAATTTCCCATAAAAAATATAATTTATTTTTTTAATTACTTTTATTTTCAACTTTAACTTTTTGATTACAAACACAGACTGACTTAAAAGCCAAAACTTAAAAATAATGTTACCTATGATTTTAGCTTTAATTTGCCGATGCACCAGAATTTAACTTTTTGCTGCTATTCCATTTAAAATATTGTAGACGCAAAATCAGCAATAAAATAAGTTTAATAAATGCTTTTTGTGGGATTGCAACATTTAATAAACTTCTGACAATATGTCGAATAATAAATTTCTTAAATGCTAAATAGAAAAATTAAAAAAAAATGGAAAAACAGGTGAAATGAATAGCGATACTTACATATGTATTTACCAAAGGCAAATCAATAATTGTACACAACAATAATTTCTCACATTCCGTTTCATTAGAATTTACGTTAAATAGCTGATGTTAATAACAATTTCTACCCAAGTAGATAGACTAGGGTGCTGATGAAGTGCGTTTCTGTACAGAAAAATATCGGTATTTCCCCAGCTTAAAAGTCTAATTTAATTTTTATTCTCTTCTTAAATTGTTCATCTAGAAACTCACATTTATTAATAAAAATATTTCATTCAGTAAAAGAATTGAAATTACTGAACTTAAGCCTGACTAAAAATTATTTCTGAATAAAATATTTTACGAGAAATACAATTTAGAATATATTCGTCCAATGAAGTGGTTCCACTTATGATCCTAGAGTGCATGTTTCTGTCAGGGAAAGAAAAGTGTAAAATACCACCATAAACCAGGATTACAAAAAAATTATAAGCAAGCTAAGCAACATGCGTTTTTTACCTATTTTTATGTGTAAACATGTATATGCTAGGGAATAAAAATCTTTTCACAATGCAATCACATATTTTGAGTAAGATCAAATCGGTGTGAGCTATGTATGATTGTATAAGTGTAATCATACCCTGCAAATAATGCGACTAGTCCATACATGCATGTAAGGACCAGTCCAAAGAGGAGAAGGAGTACCACAAAACTACTCCAAATATATGAAAAATGTGGTCGATTTAGCATTGCGATGTCGTAGGGTTGGACCACATGGTCCAACTTTGCATTACATCGAACTAACCCCAAAACTACCCCATATGGAATAGATATAGACTACTCGCATACTGCTGCATTGAATGACTGTATGAAAACGACATGATCCATGACTGCATTGAAATGGACCATGATGTAACTAGTCTGTTTCATCTAGATTGGACCACGTAGTCTCATATTATTTGCAGGGTACGAACAAGAAGTACAAAGAAACTTAACAGCTGCATAGAAATAACTCATCCGAATTGTAAAGCATACCTTCAGGAGTTAATTTTAATAGAAATTGCTTGTGAAGTGCAATAGTGTTGCCAGTGGGAAATTTTGTTAAAAAGTTGAAAACTATAACATAAATAATATCTGCCTTATTCATAAAAAATATTTCAGGTTTATTAAGCATTTATTTGACATATTTCTATGGGAAATTTGTCAAATAAACCTGTAATAAATTTAAAATATTTTTTATGAATTAGACCGTATATATATATATATATATATATATATATATATATATATATATATATATATATACTTTTAAATAAAAGAGCGCCTTAAATGTCAAATATTTGCTTAAAAGATATATACCAGTCTTTATAAAGAATTTATAATATTATATTATAACATATCTTCATTACGTGGGTAATTGGGTATCTCCATCTCATGCCAATTATTATGGGTGGAGATTTTAATACAAATTTTGCAAATCCATAGTCGCAAGCTTAATCAAAATTTTTATTTGACGTTTTCCACTTGCATATGAGTAATCCCCATAAACCCCCATAACTAATAATTCCACTACTATAGATGCAGTTTTCCATTAATTTTTGAATACATTAGAATATATACAAAATTGTTTTCTAAGTTTAAGGAACAATTTTCCTCTACAAATGTCTACAGATGTTAAAAAAAACAGTACCGCAAACAGTAAAAGGGTTTTTGATAAAATAAAATTGCCCACTTCCTTTTTTTTCGAAAGATACACATTTATGGGAAAATGATGATGATTTTGTTTCTGCAAAGAAAAAAAGCAATGTGAGTCTGATCACAGAGGAGATGTGTAAACATCTAGTAGTGAAAAATTTTTTTAAGTTGGAAGTACTTATGGTTTTAGTATATTTTTTTAAATTACTTGATTAAAAGTATCAAAACTTTCAATACTGTAAATACATAGGAATTTTTTGGTTTTTGTTAGTTTTATTAAACTTATTTGGTTAGTAAATGGGTACACTGTAGTATATATATGTACTGCATTAAAAATTGCAGTAAGCAGTAAATTTATTGATTACTGAAAAAATTCAGTAAATTTATACTGATAATGAAAATTAATTTGCATTACAGAAAATGGTAGGGCCGTATTCATAATAAAATTGTAGCAAGTGGTAAAGTTTTTTTCATTAAAATTTTGAAACTTTTGTATGAAAAACATTTAACCACTTGGTAGAATTTCATTATGAATACTGAAAGTTAAATGCACCACATCATATAATAAATCATTTAGGCACTTTATAAAAATTGTTGAAAAATTTTTAGCAATCAGTAAAAATTTACTGGTTAAAATTTTTATTATTTTTACTGAAATTTTAGTGGTACTTCTCATCTATGGTAAATGCCTTTACTTTTGCTTTTTAATTCCTGTTGTTCAGCGTTTAGTTGTTGCTGTTCTTGTTGTTGCCTACATTGCAACAACAAGAATTTATTTTAATTGCATTGCAATTAAAATAAATTCAATAAAGTGCGACTTTGACTCGCGCACGAAGGGTTCCGTACATTCGGTTTTGAGCATTTTTTTGATGTGGCTTTTTTCCTTTTTTTAAGTTTTTTCAGTTTAAATATTTTTTTCAGTTATGTCGCTTTTTTCTCGTTTCGGCGTTTTTTCCCTTTTTGGGGTTTTTTTCATTTCCGCAATTTTTTCATTTTGGCGATTTTTTTTCATTTTGCGATTTTTTTCTGTTTTTGGGGTATTTTTTATTTCGGCTATTTTTTTCATTTTGGCGATTTTTTTTCTGTTTTTAGGTTTTTATATTTTAGCGATTTTTTAATTTTGGAGATTTTTTTGCTTAAGGGTTTTTTTCATTTTTTCGATTTTTCCGGTTATTCGCGATTTATTTTAGTACTAGAAATTTTTTTTATATTAGTGCTTGTTTCGTTTTGGCAATTTTTTGTTTGTTTTTGGTGAGTTTTTTTAGATTTGGCGATTTTTAATTTGTTTGATTTTTTAGTTTTACCGTTTTTCAAAATTTCAAGAGTTTTGCTCTTACGGTTTCCAAGATACAGCAAGTTGTCAAAATTACAAAGTCAAAATTGCATTAACTGATGGAGCACCCTTTAATTTAAGTAGTGTGTTTGTGCTGGTTCGGGGCCCCTTTTTCAGTACAAAAGTCTGCTCATGCCTGGGTGGGAATGTCATACATTTAAATTATGTTTATTGCTTCAGAATTTATTTATAATATGAATTTTCCAGCCCTGGATGGGAATGCACATACTAACTGATAAAAACACATATACGATTTCAGTGTGTATATTAAAACGTTTAACTGATAAGAACACATTTTTTAAAGAGCTAGCAAAATTTATTTTATTCTGATTAACGACAACACCCTGGACACATAAATGTAATTAAAATATTTAACTAAAAACATAAATATAATTAAAATGTTTACACTATAAAAAATATATAATTGTTTCTTTTTACTGATAAGAGAAAATATTAAAGCAATGGGATTAAAAAACAAAAACAAACCATAAAAGAATATTAATTCTTGTGCAGTGTACAGATCAGATCAGATACAGATCACATACAGACCAGATACAGGTCAGATCCAGACGAGATGCAGATCAGATACAGGTCAGATACAGACCAGATATAAAGCAGGTTGTAACCAGATACAGACCAGATGCAGGCCAGATACAGATCAGATATAAAGCAGGTTGTAACCAGATACAGATCAGATATAAACAGAGCATAATCAGATATAAAGCAGACCGTAATCAGGTACAAACCAGATGTAAATATCAAGCAGATCGACGTCACACGAATAGAAATAAATTTCTTATATGTGACTCATATATTTAATAATATTTTATATATAGATGACGTTGTTTCTTTCAACACAGCTCTCTTTTTTGTACTACTTTTTAATATTGTGTTGTTTTTTTTATTATGAACCGTTTTACATTTGTTAACGATTTGCTTAACATATGCTAATGATATGCTTTTTAACCACTTTTATCTGGTTTGTATCTGATTACGATCTGCTTTATATCTGATTACAACCTGCTTTATATCTGATCTGTATCTGACCTGTATCTGATCTGTATCTGGTCTGTATCTGACCTGTATCTGATCTGTATGTGGTCTGTATCTGGTTACGATCTGTTTTATATCTCATCATTCAATATCAGAGAAAAAAATCTTAATTCTTAAATGCATGAGGTCAGAACCTCTAACTGTGATCAAGATATTATTACATAAATTTGGTTCCTAAACACGAATATTGGTTTTATTTTCCAGATAAAATAACGTTTTTCAAGAATTATTGGAAAAAGCAACACTCTGACATATAAAAAAAGGATAGAAAAAAATTAACTTGATCAAAATTTATTAAAATTCGCTAAAATAATGTTTCATACACATATTGGTACCAATTGATACCAAGTATTTATTTACTTGCTGGTTATATAAACAAATTATTGTTATTGTATTCAAAGTATAAAATATATTGTTCTATCTTTTCCATATTACGACGATAAAACTATTTCTAGTACAGTTTTACTTCTTTGCATAACTAAAAGCCACTACGCACTCCTCCAGTACATTTGTAAATTTTTTATATTAAACATTAAGTCATATTATTATTATCTACAGTTTACTTTATTTTAAAACTAACTCTAAACAAATTCTATGATAGTCTATGATACCATTAGATGGGGTACACCTGGTCAGTACTACTACTGACAACTTCACTAGGAAATCACCACAAATTCATTATTCGCACTTTCTGCATGGTAGCACTACAAAACACACAAACAACTTTACCTTATTAGTTTTTTTTTGTCGTTCTTCACTGCACACGCGCAAGTGCAAAAGCACCAACACTTTTTCTTTTTTCTTTGATGTATTGGTTTTAAAACAAGAAATATTAAACAAAGATTAGTTTTTCTTTAAATGTATTAGTGTTTACTCTTCCATAAGGAAATCGAGGTCAAACCTGCGTTAAGTTTACTATTATATTTCCCACCATTTTTTAGATTCATTAATTTTATGCCTACATTCTTGACACACACGTGTTTTATTCGAATAAAGATATTATTACATATGTATGTATTAAATAAGAGTACGGCCTTCCCAAACTAAAAAAAAATATATATGGTCTATATATTTTTAATATATGAATGTATATAACTATGAATATGAATATGTATGAACTCATGTATGGAGATGTATGGGATTATACATGGCAAAACTGTTATATATAAACTAATATATGGATTAATATATAAAATATATTATACTATATGGGGGTCAATTCTGGTTCTGTGATAATGTGAAATGAAAAAAAACTTTTAATTTTCATTTACACAACAATTTTGCATAATACTTTTCACAATTACATAAAATGCGATTCTCGTTGCTATTATGAAAACATTGTTTTATTCCGTTGTGCCTATGAAACTTTTGTTTTTATGATACTGAAATATGTCATGTAAATAAATAATATTAATTATTATTTATGTACATATTGCAAGGAACTCGGAATGAGCATAGGTAAAGGTGTTTAAAGGCTTATCGCTACATAATTAAACTTAATATTTGTCTCTTCTTTATTATAGATCGGGTAAAATTGACGCTTCCAATTGCAAGGTCCCTTGTTTGTTCTGAATCATCGTCACAAGCAGAATTTAGGACAAACTACTTCAAACCATAGGAGTTATTATTCGTTTCTTCTGTAGGAATAGGGAAATGTGTTATGCTGTGCACGTCTCCTGTCGAGCTTAAATGTCAAACAGTGGTTGTGCTGAATAAAGGTTTTCTTTTTATCTTGCCTGTAGCCTTTAAAGAAGAAAACCTTTGTCAGCCATGAAGTTCTGCAGAAGGCTGGGTACGCAAAAATATTTACTCAGGAAAGTATTTATTATTATTATTCTTATACTTAGGAGAGAAACCCCTTTATTCCGGCCGACAGCTTTGAAGGCTAAAAATATGAAGCTACGGTTTGATATGCTCGTAAAATCTTATGTTTTTGTAAAAGGCAAATGATGCCCATCGTGACATCATGGACGTTATTATTTCCTTTTTTAAATGCTACCGCGCACATCTTAAACCAGCGCATTTAATTTTCCACATTCTATCATCATAAATCTTAGCATGACCCAAAGGCATGACCTATATGTACCTCTCTGCACTTTTCTTCTCTGATCTTGGTATTCACTGTCTGCAGACGCATCTGTTACTATATTTTTTTTATTAACTGAATTTCGGAATTGTCGCTTGCAATTTCAACATCCACCTCTAAATAATTCACAAGGTATTATTTTTGATTATGTACTTAAATTTCGGACTTGTTGTTAACAATTTCAACATCCTCTAAATAATTTAAAATCAAAAAAATTTGATTTTCGCCGTTGCGCGAGTTTTTTCTAGCTTCTTTACTGTTTTTCACGTAAATATTTTTTGTGTGAAGTAATTTATCATATGAAAAGTTTTTTAAGTTTTTTTTCACAGTTACACTAAACAAGAATCGACAGAGTTATGTAACTGTGAAAAGTTTTGTTCCATTCCCAATTTTTTTTTTCATAATGGAAATTTAAATTCTTTTCATTTTTCACTGAACGGGAATCAGAAATGCTATGAAATGGTGAAAAAAACTTTTCATTTTATAGTTTCACAGAACGAGAATCGAGCCCATGAGCTCATATATGAAAATTTAATTATGAAGCCCTTCATGTGTGGATCCATATATAGAAATTAGATTTAATATATGGAGCCATAGAAGAATGTGTGCATACATGATATCTCACATAAGATCGTTTTTGCAATAAAAAAAGCTTGGTATTTTATGACTGGTGAATTGGAAATCCATTAGAAAATACATACGGTATGCAAACTTTATATGCGTACAGCCTCAAACTTAAAAAAAACATTCTTGTATGATTTTGAACATTATGGCCTCATTTAATATAGCAAATAATTAAAAGGATAATCCAGTCATCGATTTTATAGAAAATAACAGAATTTTCTAGATAAGAAACAAAGTTCATATTACTGCAAAAAATTATATTGAAAACTATTGTTAGACGGATTATTTTTTTCTTTTATAATTAATTGCATTAGTTTTTAATTTGATTTCTTAAATTAAATTTTATGTGCGAATATGAGTTTTGTTTTTTTTTTAAATAATTAAATGGAATGACTTTTAGTTAGTTTTTCATTATTTTTCGAAACAAATGTTTCAAATGTTTAAAATCTAAAAAAAGGAATTTTAGTAACATAATTTATTGCACAGCAATGCGCTTTTGTGAATCAAGGGAGTGTGAATATGAACTTTGCATACTGTAGGAGGAATATTTACACATACATGTATGAAAATGTATGAATATATATAATCATATATGGCCATATACCCTCATTTTTCGGATTCGAACCATATATGGTCCATACATATTTATTCTAGCTGGTTTGTTATTTTTGTTGGAGTTACAACAAATTGGCGACGAGGTGAACAACCCAAGAGATGGACGCAGAGCAGTTTAAGCAGTTTATGCAAGTGCAACAAGATATGATGACACAAATGATGCAGCAAATGGCAGTAATGGAAAGTAGTACAGTGCAAGATACTAATGTCAATTCCGCTCTTCTGCCAAATTTCGAAGCGTTTGCGCCAACAAGGGAAAATTACAGGAATTACATCCAGCCTTTTGAGAATTACACAGAGATGAAAAAGATCTCAAGTATTAAGGAGTACTGTGGGAGGATACTTCTTAACTCTATTGGCTCAAAAACATTTAACATAGTCTCTGCTTTAGCGTCACCTAAACAACTCAACGAAGTTAAGTACGACCCAGCTAAAAAAATATGTTGGACCATATATGATATCCCATATATGGTTCGGATCCGAAAAATTAGCGTATATGGGCATATATGGTTATATATATTCATACATTTTCATACATGTATGTGTTAATATTCCCTCTACAGTATGCAAAGTTCATATTCATATTCTCTTGATTCACAAAGGCGCACTGCTATGCAATAAATTAAATTACTAAAATTACTTTTTTTTAGATTTCGACCAAAGAAGTTGTTTTTAATGAAACATTTGTTTGGGCAAATAATGAAAAATGAACTAAAAGTCATTTCATTCATCATTTTTATCCAAAAGGTGAATCAATTATTTAAAAAACCACAAAAATCATATTCGTACATAAAATTAAATTTAAGAAATCAGATTAAAAACTTATGCAATTAATTATAAAAGAAAAAATTGTCCGTTTAACAATAGTTTTCAATATAATTTTTTGCAATAATATGAACTTTGTTTCTTATCGAGAGAATTCTGTTATTTTCTGTAAAATTAATGACTGAATTATCCTTTTGATTATTTGATATATTAAATTGGGCCACAATGTATAAAATCATACAAAAATGGTTTTTTTGTAACAAAAGTTTTTCTTTTTTTAAAGGTTGAGGCTGTACGCATATAAACTTTCCATACCGTATGTATTTTCTAATGGATTTTCAATTCACCAGTGATAAAATACCAAGATTTTTTGATTGAAAAAACGATCTTATGTCAGATATCATGTATGCATACATTCTTATATGGCTCCATATATTAAATCTTAATTCTATATATGGATCCACATATGAAGAGCTTCATAATGAAATTTCCATATATGAGCTCATATATCACAATACATTTCATATATTAGTCCATATATTAGTTCATATATAATAGTTTTGTAATGTATAATCCCATATATTTCCATACATGAATTGATACATATTCATATATAGTTATATACATTCATATATTAAAAATATATGGATCATATATAATTTTTTTTAGCTGGGGATGTATTGCTTCAACTTTTAGAATCGCACTTAGCCCAAAAGAAAAATGTCTTGGTGGCACAACACCAATTGCTATTAAAATGTCAGGAAGAAAGGCAAAGTATATTCGAATTTGTAGTCTCACTTCGTGCAGATATAGGTGACTGCGAATTCTTGTCACCATACAAATGTGCTGCCTCAGTGGCAGACTTGTTTTTGCGTTTTCAATTCATTCGTGGAACTCGCAATAATAGTGTGCGTGAACAGCTGCTGTAATCGAGTACAGTGAAATTCAGCGAAATAGTAGCAAAGGCAATAGCGTTAGAGGCAGCTAAGGCTGATGCTAAACAAATGGCCATCAACAGCCAACAGCAGTAATAAATAGATTTTCCGACCGAAATAATGTAAAAAAAATGCCAAACAGCTAAAAGTCAATTATTAGAAGCTCGGCATTAAAGGCTTATGTCTATATTGCGCGCGGAACAATCACATTGCAAAAGAGTGCCGCGTCGACACAAATTATTTTAAATGCACAGGGTGTAACAAAACAGGGCATGTTTTGAAAGTGTGCATTGCAACGTTAAGTAACAGGTCTTCAAGCAATAAACAACAACTCCAAACAAAAATCTAAGAATAAAATTGAACAAATCGAATGCGTATATAAGGTGGTTAGCGTTTACAAAAATCAACACAAAGCAGAAGACACTGAAAAATATTTTGCTGACGTTAAGATTGAAGGCAAGGTAGTTAATTTTGAAGTGGATTCTGGAGTCAAGAAATTTAGTTTTTTCTTCATGCACCAAAACAAAATTTTACCCATATGGGAAAGTTAAGGTTCATGCAAAATAAAACGATGTTGCTATATTACACGAAATGTACATAATTCCAGATTCGTTTTCAGCACTTCTTGGCCGATCATGGATCAGGCAGTTACACATTAGACTGGAAGATCTGGACAACATTAATAGCATAACAAATGTAATCGATATCAATCAGGTAAGCGTTGTTAATGACATTATTGAAGAATTTGATGGAGTTTTTAAGGAAAACATTGGGTGTGCATCACAATACAAAGTCTCTCTCAAGCTACGAGAGAATATCACGCCAAATTACAGCAAAGAACGACAAATCCAATATTTCTTAGTTGATCGCGTTGAAAGGAAATTGGACTCGTTGGAACAAACGGGAATTATTTCAAATACAGTTAAGAGCGACTGGGGTTCACCCTTAGTGGTTATACATACCCAAAGGCTTTGCTTAGACTACAGAGTCGGAGTGAATCAATGGTAAGTCGACTCTCACTACCCAATACGACGGACAGATGATATATTTAACAGTCTACGTGATTCAATGTATTTTTGCAGGCTGGATTTATACAAAGCATACTTACATATTCCAGTTGACGAACAATCCAGTATAGTACAAAAAATTGCAACCCATCGGGGCACATACAAAATGCATAGATTATCGTTTGGTATAAGGATTGCTTCGGCAAAATTTAACAGGGTCATTGACCAGATATTACGCGATATACCCAAGACTGAGGCATATTTTGATGACATCATCGTACACGGTAGTTTGATGGAAGAGTGCGTATTTAATCTGCGAGCATGTTTAAAACAATTAATGAAATTCGAATTACACTTTAGTCGTTCAAAATGTCCATTTTTTAAAGAAAGTATTCAATTTCTGGGACATGTCATAGAGTACAATAAAATCAAGAAAAATAAATCGAAAATTGAAGCCATTTTAAATATGCATATGTTAGTGTAAATTGTAATAAAACCAACAATTTTATTTTTTACAAAAAGAATGTATTTAATATTACGAATAAATTACAATTAAAATAATTTTTGCTATTTTCAAAATATTAAAAAAGCAGGGAGTAATTGATTGCTTTAAATATTTTTGTTTTTAAATATTATTTGTTCAACAAGTGGTTTTCTACCAAGTATTTATTTTGAAGGCACCACAGTACTCCCCCTCCAGCGTTGTTATACAGCGAATCTGACTTTTTTTATTTTTCTTGGGAATATCATCGGGAAAATCTGTGAAATTCAAACAAGGTTTTAGTCTATCTATGGTTACAACATTTTCTTTCTCATTTATCAAAAGCTTGAAATATTTATCCGTTCGTGAAATAACTTTATAAGGACCGTTATACGGTGGTTGAAGTGGCTTCTTCACTGCATCACATCTGACAAATACATACTCGCAAACTTTTAGTTGATTGTTTATGTATGTTTTGGTATTGCCATGAAAACCTGTGTCTAGGGGCTTAACTTTAAGCATTTGACTTCTAAATAAGCTAATCCACTCTGTGTCATCTTTTTTTTGGCAAACTTTCTTCGATCAGTTCACCTGGTAAAGTTAGAGTTGTTCCATAAACCATTTCCGCAGGGCAGACTTGTGAATCAGCTAAAATTCTTGTGCGAAGACCAAGCATAACAAGTCGTAATACACTTATCCAGTCATTTTTTCCGCAACTCATCAAAGCAGACTTCAAGGTGCGATGCCATCGTTCGATTAGTCCATTTGATTGTGGGTGGTAAGACATAGTGTGCGTCACTCTTGAACCAAATATTTTCGAAAGTTCTCGAAACAATTTGCTTTCGAATTGCCTGCCTTGGTCGGTTATTATTTGTTTTGGTACTCCAAATCTGGATACCCACATATTTGTAAATGCAAATGCAACAGTTTCAGCTTTAATGTCGGCTAAAGGAATTGCTTCTGGCCATTTCGTAAACCTGTCAATACAAGTAAGAAGGTAGCGATAACCTTGGCAACTTGTTAATGGGCCAACTATATCGATATTGATGTGCTTAAAACGTTCCGTTGGTAGTTTGAAAATGCCTATTGGACCTTTCGTATGGCGGTTTACTTTTGATCTTTGACGAGCAATACAACTTCTAACCCATTCAGAAATGTCTTTTCTTAGTGATTTACAGACAAATCGAGAGCGCACCAAATCAACAGAAGCTTTTATACCTGGATGAGAAAGGCTGTGGATATTTTCAAATACTAATTTTCGAAAGGATTTTGTTAAATAAGGTCTCATCTTCAAATTAGAAACGTCACAGTATATCAAATAATCACCACTCCTTACTAACTTCAATTCAAGAGAAGAATTACTATCGTTTACAAGTGACAATAACTCTGTATCACTCTTTTGTTCTTCGACCAATTTACCAAAATCTAAATTCGTTGGCATACCAATTGCTTGAATGCGGGAAAGTGTGTCAGCAACAACATTGTCCTTTCCTTTGATATGCCGAATATCTGTGGTATACTGACCTATAAAATCTAATTGCCTCAATTGTCTTGGAGAGGCTTTATCTGGCTTTTGCTTAAACGCGTAGATAAGTGGTTTATGGTCAGAAAAGATGCAAAATTGTCGACCTTCCAAAAAATATTGGAAATGCTTCAATGTGGAAAACATAGCCAGTAGTTCACGGTCGTATGCGCTGTATTTTATTTGCGTCTTGCTAAGTTTCTTCGAAAAAAAACCCAAAGGTTTCCAGCTACCGTCTATAAACTGTTGTAATACACCACCCATCGCAACCTCAAAAGCATCGACACACAAGGAAGTAGGTACATTTTCTTTCGGATAAGATAAAAGCGCTGCATTGGCAAGTTGTTGTTTACACTCATCAAATGCCTCTTTTCTAGATTCACTCCATTCAATGTGACGTTTATCATTTTTTACATTACCTTGATGTATGCCATGTAGAATTGCTTGATATTTAGCTGCGTGTGGTATGAAACGTCGGTAAAAATTAATCATACCTAAAAAACACTTGAGCTCCTTGACTGTTGTCGGTAGCTTGTATTGCAAAATGGCTTCCACACGGCTAGGAAGTGGCTTCAGTCCTTTTTCCGTGACTAAATAACCAAGAAATTTAAGTTGTGAAATGCCAAATACACATTTTGAAAAATTTATGGTCAAACCAAATTGACGCAGACGTTCAAATAAGGTTCGTAAGTGTTCTTCATGTTCTTGCTCAGTTACCGAAGCAATTAGCAAATCATCAATATAAACGTAGATAAAATCTAACTATCTCACTACCTCGTTCATAAAACGTTGGAAAGTTTGTGCAGCATTGCACAAACCAAATGTCATCCGTAAGAACTCAAAATTGCCTATCGGCGTTGTTATTGCAGTTTTTCTTATATCGTCTTCTGCGACAGGAATATGATGGTTTTTCTTTCTTACCATTTAACAGCATTCCAAAGTCGTGGATATGTGGAACAGCATAGCAATGAGGTATGGTGCGAGAATTTATATTACGGTAATCTCCGCAGGGTCGCCACTCACCATTGGTTTTCTTGACCATATGTAGAGGACTTGCCCAGTTGCTATTGGAAAGGCGACATATTCCAAGACGGACCATTTCATTAAATTCTTTTTTTACCACTATTAATTTTTCAGGGGAAAGACGTCTTGGCTTGCAAAATACCGGTGGACCGTTAGTAGTTTCAATAAAATGTTGAACTGAGTGCTTCGCTTCGGAATCAAAATTTATTTTTGACAAATCGTTAAATTCCATTAAAAGTGAATAAAATGAAGACGAAGGTGATAACGTTTTTATTGAAAAATGTTCAGTATTAACAATAATACCTTTTGAACTTTGGTTTGTTTTTGGATCAATTAGACAATTATTATTATTATTATCAATTATTATTATCAATAAGGATACCATAGTTACCTAAGAAGTCTGATCCAATAATCGGTTTCTGTATATCGGCAACGACGAAATCCCATGTGAAATTTCGCTTGAGTCCTAAATCGATAATGAGAGTTTTGGTGCCAAATGTTCTTATTGTAGATTGATTGGCTGCATATAAAACCAGTGAAGTTGGTTGTTGCTTGTGTTTGATTGATGTTACTGGAATAACAGATACATTAGCTCCAGAATCTACTAAAAATCTTGATTTCGATTTGATATCTCGAATAAACAGGCGACAAAGCTCTTGGCTGCTCCCGTCCGTCGCCGAAGATGAAGCGCCGATTAGTTTTCCTGATTTGACTGGTTGAAATCGCACGGGCTAACACATTTCCTAGCTTTGTTTCCAAATTTAAAATGATACCAGCATAAAGGTTTGCTTGATTTGGAACGACTATTTTTACCCGTGGACCTACTTTTGCTCCTTGACCTTCCTAAAGTTTCAATTTTCTTGCCTGAGCTTTCCAATTGATGTTCAATATTGTCCAATCTGCTTACACGTTTTTCTGATGTTGAAGAAACCACATGGATTTCTGTATCAGAGCAATCACAGATTTTATCTGCCATTGTGGCAAGTTTATCTAAGCGATCCTCGCTAACGGACAAAATAGCTTTCGTTTGAGACGGCAGTCGTTGCATCCAAAGCTGTTTTAAGATATCATCAGATACCTTACCTTGAGCTAAAGAACGCATTTGACCCAATAATTCTGAAGGTTTTTTGTCCGACAGGTCGACTTCCGTTAAAAGCTCCTTTAGTCGTTTTTCTTCAGAGTCAGAAAACGAGCATATTAATTTTTTTTCAAAGTGCTGTACATGTTTGTTTCTGGTGGACTTATAATGACGTCATGCACTTTTTCGAGAATATGACTCTCAATTGATGCTACAATAGTGTGAAATTTCGTTGAATCTTGTGTGACACCAGCCATTATAAACTGCGACTCCATTTGTTTAAACCACAGCATTGGATCTGAACGCCAAAATGGTGGTGCTTTAACAGCAACTCTTGAAATCTCCATTTGAGAAATGTTCGATACTGTAGAAGAATGGCTTCCTGATGTTGACGGTTGTTCCGATGTTGACATCCTTTTGGCATAGACGCGGGGTCACCAATTTGTTAGTGTAAATTGTAATAAAACCAACAATTTTATTTTTTACAAAAAGAATGTATTTAATATTACGAATAAATTACAATTAAAATAATTTTTGCTATATTCAAAATATTAAAAAAGCAGGGAGTAATTGATTGTTTTAAATATTTTTGTTTTTAAATATTATTTGTTCAAGTTCTCTTCATATATGAACTAACAAAAAGTATTCAAATCTTAAATCTACATATAAAAAAAAATTATTAGGCCAGACCAGTGTCGGACATAAACTTAGTGGTAGTTATAAATAATACATTAGTAGTGATAATCAAAAAAGGGGAGGAAAAAGTATTTTCAAGTAGTCCAATCTGGAGTGTTAGGTATAAGAGCCCGTGTGTCCCTCTTCTTTAAGCGGCTGTGTCCAGTAAAGCTCAAAATATTACGAGCAAGCGGATTAGGATGTGATTCGAGTTTTGTTAAATATTTGCCTGCGTATTTGCAATTTCTTCAGTCACTAGTGGCATATTTAAATCACGATGTATAATAGAATTTTTGATGTACCATGGAGCCGATGTTTTTAACCGTAAAATTTTGTTTTGCCTTCGTTGGATTCTCTCGACATTGGAAGCTGAAGCAGTGCGCCATAACTGATTTCCCTAGCGCCATATTGGCTTCAAAAGCGACTTGTATAATAAAAGTTTGCAGTCTAGGCTGAGTGTTGAGTTTCTGCCAATCAACCAATATATTTGAGTTAACTTAAGTTTCATCTGAGTTAACTTAGAGTCAATATGATGTTTCCATGTAAGTCTTCGATCAAGGTGTATACCAAGGTATTTCACTTGGGAATGTTGAGGAATATTTTGATTGTTGATTCGAATGGGGGAGCAAGTATCTCTTCTCAGGGTGAACGTTATATGGACACACTTTTGTTCATTGACTTTAATTCTCCATAAGTGCAACCATATTTCCAGCTGGGTAATATGTTTCTGAAGATTGCAGGATGCCTCATAAGGGTCTTCGTGCACACTCATACAGGCTGTATCATCGGCGAAAGTAGAAATATGGATATTACTGCTCACAGGCATATCACAAGTATATATTAAATACAAGACAGGACCTAGAATACTACCCTGTGGCACACCAGAAGATATAGATTCGGGCACACTCGTGAACTCTCCTTCCATAACAGTGAACTTCCTTTCAATAATATAACTTTCCAAAAGCTTTTGAATGTTTATTGGCATATATATTTTCAATTTTGAAACTAGGCCTTCGTGCCATACTTTATCAAACGCCTGAGAAACATCAATAAAGAGAGCAGAACAATACTTCTTTTCTTCAAATGTTCTTCTTACAACTTGGACCAGTCTATGCGTTTGTTCAATCGTGCTGTGCTGACTTCTAAAGCCAAATTGATGGTCCGGGATGCACACATTATCAGTTAAAATTCTGGACAATTTAGTCATGAGCAGCTTTTCGAAAAGCTTTGAGATTGTAGGTAGTAAGCTTATAGGCCTATATGACTCAGTCTTGGTAAGATCTTTGCCCGCCTTTGGAATCATTTTGATCTTGGCCAGTTTCCAGTTATGTGGAAAATACTGCATTCTTAAAAAAGCATTAAAAGTAAATAGCAGGATTCTTATTGCAATATGAGGCAAGTTCATGAGCATTTTGTTACTAATACCATCAATACCTTGAGCTTTCTTCGGGTTGAGTTAAGCAATTACTTTTTGTACTTCACGCATCTTAAATTTTAAAGGACGAGGGGGTAGAGAAACTACACTCGGTAAATCAGCAGCACCCGTACATGAATTGGGAGTGAATACAGATTTTAAATTCTCAGAAAATAAGTTACCTTTCTCACTATCGCTTCTTGCCTAGCCTCCGGTCGCAGTACGCAGTGGTGATTTAAGATCAACGGGTCATTTAAGATTTCTAGTAGCGCATCATAAAGAGTAATTAGATGCGGACGTTACATCAAGACCTTCTAAATATTTTTCCAGTAGTGCAGTTTTTTCCGACGATAGCAGCTCTTTGAGTCGTTTAGTACATTCTTTAAGTCTGATTTTATTTAGGGGTGATCTGTGTTGTTGCCAATCTCTTCTAGCTCTCCTTTTTTTCACATACAAGACGTTCAATTTTCGTAGAATAAATTCTGTTAAAGCCGGTCTGTGGATAGGAGGTAGTGGCGTGTTCAGCAGCCTGTTTAATATTTTCGTTAAGATTGGCAATGTTAAATTCAATATCATCGCATGATCTAAGCTGAATGTTTTCTACGCAGTGACTACTAAGATATTTTTTGAATGCCAGCCAGTTGATTCCATTAATCAACTTCACATATGAGTTAGTTAAATCACTCCTTAGTGGGTTGAAAATTGCAACTATTATTGGAGAGTGATCGGAGGACAGATCTAGAGAGGCCTCTACATGAATTAAGTCCCTATGAATATTTTTCGTGACGGCAAAATCTATAACATCTGGAATTTTTCTTGCGTCAGTAGGCCAGTAAGTAGGCTCCCCACTCGAAATGCAATCTAAGCCCATTTTAAAATTGTATTGAACAAGGCTCGACCTCTAGGTGTAACAAGATGCGATCCCCAGTACGTATGTTTTGCATTGTAGTCACCAGCTGTCACGAAACAAGATCCAAGCGATTTGTAGAACTTCTCATACTGATATTCGGTAAGTCAAAATCTGGGAGGTGAGTAAATTGATGATATCACGAAATTCGCACAAAAATTTTCTACGAAAATATTCGTTGCTTGCAAATATTCTTCACTAACGTTGTCAAGGACATAGTGCTTGAGTCTTGACTTAATCAGAATTGCTGATCCACCAAATGCTCTCTCTCTCGGGTCCTTTGTATCATATAAAGTGTAACCATTTATTTTAAATAAGCTTCTTGAGGTCAAATGAGTCTCAGAAGCCAACATTATATCAATATTTTTTTCCATGAGGAAGTGCTCAAGTTCATTTTTATGTTGGCGAATGCCGTTTGCGTTCCAGAAACATATTTTTAACGTGTTCATGGTTTATTAACTAATGCTTGAAGCAGTGTATTCTGCATTCGCAGCATTTCTTGCATCATACTTGTCATATTTGTAGTAAAGTTGTTTATAGTTAGCACCAGATTCTCAATAGTAGCTTCAAGGCGACTAAAGTTAAAGCTTGAGTTTGAATTCGTTGAATTATTTGGCGGTGGAACATTTTGCGTGGGAATTGAACTAGTCTTAGCAGCATCAGCATACGATACACGTGAAGTAACTGGTTGGCTGATTTGAGCAAAAGTGTCGGAGTTCGCGTTTACTTGTAGAGCTGGAGTTAACTTGGGTTTTTGACCCATAGCCTGTTTAACGAAAGAATATACAGGGCACCCTCTATAGTTAGCTGTGTGATTACCTCCACAATTACTACATTTTTTTCTGCTTGATCTTTTGGCTTAGTGCAGCTAGCAGTACCATGCAATTCACCGCAGATAACACACACTGTAGGTAACTTGCAGTAAGTTTTCGTATGGCCATATTCTTGGCAATTATGGCACTGTACGGGACCTGAACGCTTACGTGGCTCTTCAACTGTGATTTTTCGATGTAAGAGATACTTTACGTTATAAACTGGATGGGCCTCATTTTTTTTCAATTGTATGTCATTCGGCTCCAGTTCAACCCGAAATAGGGGTTGGGGGACCTTTTCTCTCTTAATTATGTTGGTAGCATTTTTTACCTTGAATCCTTGGTCGACAAGTGAGCATTTTACTTCTTCGGGTTCAACATATGAATATATGCCCTTTAATACTATCTGTAGACCTTTAGCACTCTTAAGTTGGTATGTGTAAAAATTTGTTTTATTTTTTTCGAATTCACTAACAATTTTTCGGAAATCTTTTTCATTATATATTTGGATTTTAGTTTCATCAATATTACCTCGTTTAATTGGAACGATGTGAAAAGTATTTTCGCCAATGGTCGACAGTAGTTTTTTTATAAGCGCGTTAGAATTTTTTCTCTCAGATAAATAGGTGGTGGCTTGAAAGACTTTTGTGATGATGTAGCGGGCTTGTCGTCGGTGTCTTGCAATAATGAAAAACGATTTTGACGATTAGTAGATGATGCGCTGTTATCCCTAGACATCTTTGGGGCAGATGAAATTTTTGAAGAGTTTGGGCTTTGCCCACGCTTTACCACTGTTATATATCTGTCCATTCCCACTTGTACCCTGGGTTTTGAGCTGCTGTTATCTGTAGTGATAACTTGGTATAGTGATGAACGCGAGCCCGATGCGGATGATATCGCAGACTTAAATGAAGAAGTACTAGGCAGTGGTAATGTTAACGATTCACTAGTTGGCATTGGACAAAGCGAAGTTGATCGCTGACGAAAAATTGGCTTTGCCGTTAAAAAAAGATTTTCATCAGATTTATTATATATATTTTTTTCATTAAGAGTTTCAGAACTCACAGTAAAATAAGCATTTCTACCATTAGAACTCACTTCAAAATTTTTTTCCTTTGAGGTACTCATATTGAGTATTATTCCTCAAGGGAACTTTGTTTGCGTTTACGGTTTTTTTTGTTTTTGCTATTTCTTGCTATGTAAAAATATTAGTAAAGCCAATAAGCTTATTTATCAAAGTGAATATGTATTACGAATATTTTTTGTATGATTTTTGATTTTGTTGTTTTTTATATTTGTTTCGTATGTATGTATGTAAAAAAAAATCCGCTTTAAGGTCTCTTCACTATGAAGGTTCAACGAGAACTGAAAAAAATGAAAAATAAATGTATTATCAAGCAGTCCCTTCTGAAACATTTGTTTCGAAAAATAATGAAAAACTAACTAAAAGTCATTCAATTTAATTATTTAAAAAAAAACAAAACTCATATTCGCACATAAAATTTAATTTAAGGAATCAAATTAAAAACTAATGCAATTAATTATAAAAGAAAAAATTGTCCGTTTAACAATAGTTTTCAATATAATTTTTTGCAATAATATGAACTTTGTTTCTTATCGAGAGAATTCTGTTATTTTCTGTAAAATTAATGACTGAATTATCCTTTTGATTATTTGATATATTAAATTGGGCCACAATGTATAAAATCATACAAAAATGGTTTTTTTGTAACAAAAGTTTTTCTTTTTTAAAGGTTGAGGCTGTACGCATATAAACTTTCCATACCGTATGTATTTTCTAATGGATTTTCAATTCACCAGTGATAAAATACCAAGATTTTTTGATTGAAAAAACGATCTTATGTCAGATATCATGTATGCATACATTCTTATATGGCTCCATATATTAAATCTTAATTCTATATATGGATCCACATATGAAGAGCTTCATAATGAAATTTCCATATATGAGCTCATATATCACAATACATTTCATATATTAGTCCATATATTAGTTCATATATAATAGTTTTGTAATGTATAATCCCATATATTTCCATACATGAATTGATACATATTCAGATATAGTTATATACATTCATATATTAAAAATATATGGATCATATAAATATTTTTTTTAGCTGGGGATGTATTGCTTCAACTTTTAGAATCGCACTTAGCCCAAAAGAAAAATGTCTTGGTGGCACAACACCAATTGCTATTAAAATGTCAGGAAGAAAGGCAAAGTATATTCGAATTTGTAGTCTCACTTCGTGCAGATATAGGTGACTGCGAATTCTTGTCACCATACAAATGTGCTGCCTCAGTGGCAGACTTGTTTTTGCGTTTTCAATTCATTCGTGGAACTCGCAATAATAGTGTGCGTGAACAGCTGCTGTAATCGAGTACAGTGAAATTCAGCGAAATAGTAGCAAAGGCAATAGCGTTAGAGGCAGCTAAGGCTGATGCTAAACAAATGGCCATCAACAGCCAACAGCAGTAATAAATAGATTTTCCGACCGAAATAATGTAAAAAAAATGCCAAACAGCTAAAAGTCAATTATTAGAAGCTCGGCATTAAAGGCTTATGTCTATATTGCGCGCGGAACAATCACATTGCAAAAGAGTGCCGCTTCGACACAAATTATTTTAAATGCACAGGGTGTAACAAAACAGGGCATGTTTTGAAAGTGTGCATTGCAACGTTAAGTAACAGGTCTTCAAGCAATAAACAACAACTCCAAACAAAAATCTAAGAATAAAATTGAACAAATCGAATGCGTATATAAGGTGGTTAGCGTTTACAAAAATCAACACAAAGCAGAAGACACTGAAAAATATTTTGCTGACGTTAAGATTGAAGGCAAGGTAGTTAATTTTGAAGTGGATTCTGGAGTCAAGAAATTTAGTTTTTTCTTCATGCACCAAAACAAAATTTTACCCATATGGGAAAGTTAAGGTTCATGCAAAATAAAACGATGTTGCTATATTACACGAAATGTACATAATTCCAGATTCGTTTTCAGCACTTCTTGGCCGATCATGGATCAGGCAGTTACACATTAGACTGGAAGATCTGGACAACATTAATAGCATAACAAATGTAATCGATATCAATCAGGTAAGCGTTGTTAATGACATTATTGAAGAATTTGATGGAGTTTTTAAGGAAAACATTGGGTGTGCATCACAATACAAAGTCTCTCTCAAGCTACGAGAGAATATCACGCCAAATTACAGCAAAGAACGACAAATCCAATATTTCTTAGTTGACCGCGTTGAAAGGAAATTGGACTCGTTGGAACAAACGGGAATTATTTCAAATACAGTTAAGAGCGACTGGGGTTCACCCTTAGTGGTTATACATACCCAAAGGCTTTGCTTAGACTACAGAGTCGGAGTGAATCAATGGTAAGTCGACTCTCACTACCCAATACGACGGACAGATGATATATTTAACAGTCTACGTGATTCAATGTATTTTTGCAGGCTGGATTTATACAAAGCATACTTACATATTCCAGTTGACGAACAATCCAGTATAGTACAAAAAATTGCAACCCATCGGGGCACATACAAAATGCATAGATTATCGTTTGGTATAAGGATTGCTTCGGCAAAATTTAACAGGGTCATTGACCAGATATTACGCGATATACCCAAGACTGAGGCATATTTTGATGACATCATCGTACACGGTAGTTTGATGGAAGAGTGCGTATTTAATCTGCGAGCATGTTTAAAACAATTAATGAAATTCGAATTACACTTTAGTCGTTCAAAATGTCCATTTTTTAAAGAAAGTATTCAATTTCTGGGACATGTCATAGAGTACAATAAAATCAAGAAAAATAAATCGAAAATTGAAGCCATTTTAAATATGCATATGTTAGTGTAAATTGTAATAAAACCAACAATTTTATTTTTTACAAAAAGAATGTATTTAATATTACGAATAAATTACAATTAAAATAATTTTTGCTATTTTCAAAATATTAAAAAAGCAGGGAGTAATTGATTGCTTTAAATATTTTTGTTTTTAAATATTATTTGTTCAACAAGTGGTTTTCTACCAAGTATTTATTTTGAAGGCACCACAGTACTCCCCCTCCAGCGTTGTTATACAGCGAATCTGACTTTTTTTATTTTTCTTGGGAATATCATCGGGAAAATCTGTGAAATTCAAACAAGGTTTTAGTCTATCTATGGTTACAACATTTTCTTTCTCATTTATCAAAAGCTTGAAATATTTATCCGTTCGTGAAATAACTTTATAAGGACCGTTATACGGTGGTTGAAGTGGCTTCTTCACTGCATCACATCTGACAAATACATACTCGCAAACTTTTAGTTGATTGTTTATGTATGTTTTGGTATTGCCATGAAAACCTGTGTCTAGGGGCTTAACTTTAAGCATTTGACTTCTAAATAAGCTAATCCACTCTGTGTCATCTTTTTTTTGGCAAACTTTCTTCGATCAGTTCACCTGGTAAAGTTAGAGTTGTTCCATAAACCATTTCCGCAGGGCAGACTTGTGAATCAGCTAAAATTCTTGTGCGAAGACCAAGCATAACAAGTCGTAATACACTTATCCAGTCATTTTTTCCGCAACTCATCAAAGCAGACTTCAAGGTGCGATGCCATCGTTCGATTAGTCCATTTGATTGTGGGTGGTAAGACATAGTGTGCGTCACTCTTGAACCAAATATTTTCGAAAGTTCTCGAAACAATTTGCTTTCGAATTGCCTGCCTTGGTCGGTTATTATTTGTTTTGGTACTCCAAATCTGGATACCCACATATTTGTAAATGCAAATGCAACAGTTTCAGCTTTAATGTCGGCTAAAGGAATTGCTTCTGGCCATTTCGTAAACCTGTCAATACAAGTAAGAAGGTAGCGATAACCTTGGCAACTTGTTAATGGGCCAACTATATCGATATTGATGTGCTTAAAACGTTCCGTTGGTAGTTTGAAAATGCCTATTGGACCTTTCGTATGGCGGTTTACTTTTGATCTTTGACGAGCAATACAACTTCTAACCCATTCAGAAATGTCTTTTCTTAGTGATTTACAGACAAATCGAGAGCGCACCAAATCAACAGAAGCTTTTATACCTGGATGAGAAAGGCTGTGGATATTTTCAAATACTAATTTTCGAAAGGATTTTGTTAAATAAGGTCTCATCTTCAAATTAGAAACGTCACAGTATATCAAATAATCACCACTCCTTACTAACTTCAATTCAAGAGAAGAATTACTATCGTTTACAAGTGACAATAACTCTGTATCACTCTTTTGTTCTTCGACCAATTTACCAAAATCTAAATTCGTTGGCATACCAATTGCTTGAATGCGGGAAAGTGTGTCAGCAACAACATTGTCCTTTCCTTTGATATGCCGAATATCTGTGGTATACTGACCTATAAAATCTAATTGCCTCAATTGTCTTGGAGAGGCTTTATCTGGCTTTTGCTTAAACGCGTAGATAAGTGGTTTATGGTCAGAAAAGATGCAAAATTGTCGACCTTCCAAAAAATATTGGAAATGCTTCAATGTGGAAAACATAGCCAGTAGTTCACGGTCGTATGCGCTGTATTTTATTTGCGTCTTGCTAAGTTTCTTCGAAAAAAAACCCAAAGGTTTCCAGCTACCGTCTATAAACTGTTGTAATACACCACCCATCGCAACCTCAAAAGCATCGACACACAAGGAAGTAGGTACATTTTCTTTCGGATAAGATAAAAGCGCTGCATTGGCAAGTTGTTGTTTACACTCATCAAATGCCTCTTTTCTAGATTCACTCCATTCAATGTGACGTTTATCATTTTTTACATTACCTTGATGTATGCCATGTAGAATTGCTTGATATTTAGCTGCGTGTGGTATGAAACGTCGGTAAAAATTAATCATACCTAAAAAACACTTGAGCTCCTTGACTGTTGTCGGTAGCTTGTATTGCAAAATGGCTTCCACACGGCTAGGAAGTGGCTTCAGTCCTTTTTCCGTGACTAAATAACCAAGAAATTTAAGTTGTGAAATGCCAAATACACATTTTGAAAAATTTATGGTCAAACCAAATTGACGCAGACGTTCAAATAAGGTTCGTAAGTGTTCTTCATGTTCTTGCTCAGTTACCGAAGCAATTAGCAAATCATCAATATAAACGTAGATAAAATCTAACTATCTCACTACCTCGTTCATAAAACGTTGGAAAGTTTGTGCAGCATTGCACAAACCAAATGTCATCCGTAAGAACTCAAAATTGCCTATCGGCGTTGTTATTGCAGTTTTTCTTATATCGTCTTCTGCGACAGGAATATGATGGTTTTTCTTTCTTACCATTTAACAGCATTCCAAAGTCGTGGATATGTGGAACAGCATAGCAATGAGGTATGGTGCGAGAATTTATATTACGGTAATCTCCGCAGGGTCGCCACTCACCATTGGTTTTCTTGACCATATGTAGAGGACTTGCCCAGTTGCTATTGGAAAGGCGACATATTCCAAGACGGACCATTTCATTAAATTCTTTTTTTACCACTATTAATTTTTCAGGGGAAAGACGTCTTGGCTTGCAAAATACCGGTGGACCGTTAGTAGCTTCAATAAAATGTTGAACTGAGTGCTTCGCTTCGGAATGAAAATTTATTTTTGACAAATCGTTAAATTCCATTAAAAGTGAATAAAATGAAGACGAAGGTGATAACGTTTTTATTGAAAAATGTTCAGTATTAACAATAATACCTTTTGAACTTTGGTTTGTTTTTGGATCAATTAGACAATTATTATTATTATTATCAATTATTATTATCAATAAGGATACCATAGTTACCTAAGAAGTCTGATCCAATAATCGGTTTCTGTATATCGGCAACGACGAAATCCCATGTGAAATTTCGCTTGAGTCCTAAATCGATAATGAGAGTTTTGGTGCCAAATGTTCTTATTGTAGATTGATTGGCTGCATATAAAACCAGTGAAGTTGGTTGTTGCTTGTGTTTGATTGATGTTACTGGAATAACAGATACATCAGCTCCAGAATCTACTAAAAATCTTGATTTCGATTTGATATCTCGAATAAACAGGCGACAAAGCTCTTGGCTGCTCCCGTCCGTCGCCGAAGATGAAGCGCCGATTAGTTTTCCTGATTTGACTGGTTGAAATCGCACGGGCTAATACATTTCCTAGCTTTGTTTCCAAATTTAAAATGATACCAGCATAAAGGTTTGCTTGATTTGGAACGACTATTTTTACCCGTGGACCTACTTTTGCTCCTTGACCTTCCTAAAGTTTCAATTTTCTTGCCTGAGCTTTCCAATTGATGTTCAATATTGTCCAATCTGCTTATACGTTTTTCTGATGTTGAAGAAACCACATGGATTTCTGTATCAGAGCAATCACAGATTTTATCTGCCATTGTGGCAAGTTTATCTAAGCGATCCTCGCTAACGGACAAAATAGCTTTCGTTTGAGACGGCAGTCGTTGCATCCAAAGCTGTTTTAAGATATCATCAGATACCTTACCTTGAGCTAAAGAACGCATTTGACCCAATAATTCTGAAGGTTTTTTGTCCGACAGGTCGACTTCCGTTAAAAGCTCCTTCAGTCGTTTTTCTTCAGAGTCAGAAAACGAGCATATTAATTTTTCTTTCAAAGTGCTGTACATGTTTGTTTCTGGTGGACTTATAATGACGTCATGCACTTTTTCGAGAATATGACTCTCAATTGATGCTACAATAGTGTGAAATTTCGTTGAATCTTGTGTGACACCAGCCATTATAAACTGCGACTCCATTTGTTTAAACCACAGCATTGGATCTGAACGCCAAAATGGTGGTGCTTTAACAGCAACTCTTGAAATCTCCATTTGAGAAATGTTCGATAGTGTAGAAGAATGGCTTCCTGATGTTGACGGTTGTTCCGATGTTGACATCCTTTTGGCATAGACGCGGGGTCACCAATTTGTTAGTGTAAATTGTAATAAAACCAACAATTTTATTTTTTACAAAAAGAATGTATTTAATATTACGAATAAATTACAATTAAAATAATTTTTGCTATATTCAAAATATTCAAAAAGCAGGGAGTAATTGATTGTTTTAAATATTTTTGTTTTTAAATATTATTTGTTCAAGTTCTCTTCATATATGAACTAACAAAAAGTATTCAAATCTTAAATCTACATATAAAAAAAAATTATTATGCCAGACCAGTGTCGGACATAAACTTAGTGGTAGTTATAAATAATACATTAGTAGTGATAATCAAAAAAGGGGAGGAAAAAGTATTTTCAAGTAGTCCAATCTGGAGTGTTAGGTATAAGAGCCCGTGTGTCCCTCTTCTTTAAGCGGCTGTGTCCAGTAAAGCTCAAAATATTACGAGCAAGCGGATTAGGATGTGATTCGAGTTTTGTTAAATATTTGCCTGCGTATTTGCAATTTCTTCAGTCACTAGTGGCATATTTAAATCACGATGTATAATAGAATTTTTGATGTACCATGGAGCCGATGTTTTTAACCGTAAAATTTTGTTTTGCCTTCGTTGGATTCTCTCGACATTGGAAGCTGAAGCAGTGCGCCATAACTGATTTCCCTAGCGCCATATTGGCTTCAAAAGCGACTTGTATAATAAAAGTTTGCAGTCTAGGCTGAGTGTTGAGTTTCTGCCAATCAACCAATATATTTGAGTTAACTTAAGTTTCATCTGAGTTAACTTAGAGTCAATATGATGTTTCCATGTAAGTCTTCGATCAAGGTGTATACCAAGGTATTTCACTTGGGAATGTTGAGGAATATTTTGATTGTTGATTCGAATGGGGGAGCAAGTATCTCTTCTCAGGGTGAACGTTATATGGACACACTTTTGTTCATTGACTTTAATTCTCCATAAGTGCAACCATATTTCCAGCTGGGTAATATGTTTCTGAAGATTGCAGGATGCCTCATAAGGGTCTTCGTGCACACTCATACAGGCTGTATCATCGGCAAAAGTAGAAATATGGATATTACTGCTCACAGGCATATCACAAGTATATATTAAATACAAGACAGGACCTAGAATACTACCCTGTGGCACACCAGAAGATATAGATTCGGGCACACTCGTGAACTCTCCTTCCATAACAGTGAACTTCCTTTCAATAATATAACTTTCCAAAAGCTTTTGAATGTTTATTGGCATATATATTTTCAATTTTAAAACTAGGCCTTCGTGCCATACTTTATCAAACGCCTGAGAAACATCAATAAAGAGAGCAGAACAATACTTCTTTTCTTCAAATGTTCTTCTTACAACTTGGACCAGTCTATGCGTTTGTTCAATCGTGCTGTGCTGACTTCTAAAGCCAAATTGATGGTCCGGGATGCACACATTATCAGTTAAAATTCTGGACAATTTAGTCATGAGCAGCTTTTCGAAAAGCTTTGAGATTGTAGGTAGTAAGCTTATAGGCCTATATGACTCAGTCTTGGTAAGATCTTTGCCCGCCTTTGGAATCATTTTGATCTTGGCCAGTTTCCAGTTATGTGGAAAATACTGCATTCTTAAAAAAGCATTAAAAGTAAATAGCAGGATTCTTATTGCAATATGAGGCAAGTTCATGAGCATTTTGTTACTAATACCATCAATACCTTTAGCTTTCTTCGGGTTGAGTTCAGCAATTACTTTTTGTACTTCACGCATCTTAAACCTTAAAGGACGAGGGGGTAGAGAAACTACACTCGGTAAATCAGCAGCACCCGTACATGAATTGGGAGTGAATACAGATTTTAAATGCTCAGAAAATAAGTTACCTTTCTCACTATCGCTTCTTGCCTAGCCTCCGGTCGCAGTACGCAGTGGTGATTTAAGATCAACGGGTCGTTGAAGATTTCTAGTAGCGCGCCATAAAGAGTAATTAGATGCGGACGTTACATCAAGACCTTCTAAATATTTTTCCAGTAGTGCAGTTTTTTCCGACGATAGCAGCTTTTTGAGTCGTTTAGTACATTCTTTAAGTCTGATTTTATTTAGGGGTGATCTGTGTTGTTGCCATTCTCTTCTAGCTCTCCTTTTTTTCACATACAAGACGTTCAATTTTCGTAGAATAAATTCTGTTAAAGCCGGTCTGCGGATAGGAGGTAGTGGCGTGTTCAGCAGCCTGTTTAATATTTTCGTTAAGATTGGCAATGTTAAATTCAATATCATCGCATGATCTAAGCTGAATGTTTTCTACGCAGTGACTACTAAGATATTTTTTGAATGCCAGCCAGTTGATTCCATTAATCAACTTCACATATGAGTTAGTTAAATCACTCCTTAGTGGGTTGAAAATTGCAACTATTATTGGAGAGTGATCGGAGGACAGATCTAGAGAGGCCTCTACATGAATTAAGTCCCTATGAATATTTTTCGTGACGGCAAAATCTATAACATCTGGAATTTTTCTTACGTCAGTAGGCCAGTAAGTAGGCTGCCCACTCGAAATGCAATCTAAGCCCATTTTAAAATTGTATTGAACAAGGCTCGACCTCTAGGTGTAACAAGACGCGATCCCCAGTACGTATGTTTTGCATTGTAGTCACCAGCTGCCACGAAACAAGATCCAAGCGAATTGTAGAACTTCTCATACTGATATTCGGTAACTGAAAATCTGGGAGGTGAGTAAATTGATGATATCACGAAATTCGCACAAAAATTTTCTACGAAAATATTCGTTGCTTGCAAATATTCTTCACTAACGTTGTCAAGGACATAGTGCTTGAGTCTTGACTTAATCAGAATTGCTGATCCACCACATGCTCTCTCTCTCGGGTCCTTTGTATCATATAAAGTGTAACCATTTATTTTAAATAAGCTTCTTGAGGTCAAATGAGTCTCAGAAACCAACATTATATCAATATTTTTTTCCATGAGGAAGTGCTCAAGTTCATTTTTATGTTGGCGAATGCCGTTTGCGTTCCAGAAACATATTTTTAACTTGTTCATGGTTTATTAACTAATGCTTGAAGCAGTGTATTCTGCATTCGCAGCATTTCTTGCATCATACTTATCATATTTGTAGAAAGTTGTTTATAGTTAGCACCAGATTCTCAATAGTAGATTCAAGGCGACTAAAGTTAAGGCTTGAGTTTGAATTCGTTGAATTATTTGGCGGTGGAACATTTTGCGTGGGAATCGAACTAGTCTTAGCAGCATCAGCATACGATACACGTGAAGTAACTGGTTGGCTGATTTGAGCAAAAGTGTCGGAGTTCGCGTTTACTGGTTGAGCTGGAATTAATTTGGGGGTTTTGACCCATAGCCTGTTTAATGAAAGAATATACAGGGCACCCTCTATAGTTAGCTGTGTGATTACCTCCACAATTACTACATTTTTTTCTGCTTGGTCTTTTGGCTTAGTGCAGGTAGCAGTATCATGCAATTCACCGCAGATAACACACACTGTAGGTAACTTGCAGTAAGTTTTCGTATGGCCATATTCTTGGCAATTCTGGCACTCTACGGGACCTGAACGCTTACGTGGCTCTTCAACTGTGATTTTTCGATGTAAGAGATACTTTACGCTTTAAATTGGATGGGTTTCATTTTTTTCAATTGTATGTATTCGGCTCCAGTTCAACCCGAAATAGGGGTTGGGGGACCTTTTCTCTCTTAATTATGTTGGTAGCATTTTTTACCTTGAATCCTTGGTCGACAAGTGAGCATTTTACTTCTTCGGGTTCAACATATGAATCTATGCCCTTTAATACTATCTGTAGACTTTTAGCACTCTTAAGTTGGTATGTGTAAAAATTTGTTTTATTTTTTTCGAATTCACTAACAATTTTTCGGAAATCTTTTTCATTATATATTTGGATTTTAGTTTCATCAATATTACCTCGTTTAATTGGAACGATGTGAAAAGTATTTTCGCCAATGGTCGACAGTAGTTTTTTTATAAGCGCGTTAGAATTTTTTCTCTCAGATAAATAGGTGGTGGCTTGAAAGACTTTTGTGATGATGTAGCGGGCTTGTCGTCGGTGTCTTGCAATAATGAAAAACGATTCTTGGGGCAGATGAAATTTTTGAAGAGTTTGGGCTTTGCCCACGCTTTACCACTGTTATATATCTGTCCATTCCCACTTGTACCCTGGGTTTTGAGCTGCTGTTATCTGTAGTGATAACTTGGTATAGTGATGAACGCGAGCCCGATGCGGATGATATCGCAGACTTAAATGAAGAAGTACTAGGCAGTGGTAATGTTAACGATTCACTAGTTGGCATTGGACAAAGCGAAGTTGATCGCTGACGAAAAATTGGCTTTGCCGTTAAAAAAAGATTTTCATCAGATTTATTATATATATTTTTTTCATTAAGAGTTTCAGAACTCACAGTAAAATAAGCATTTCTACCATTAGAACTCACTTCAAAATTTTTTTCCTTTGAGGTACTCATATTGAGTATTATTCCTCAAGGGAACTTTGTTTGCGTTTACGGTTTTTTTTGTTTTTGCTATTTCTTGCTATGTAAAAATATTAGTAAAGCCAATAAGCTTATTTATCAAAGTGAATATGTATTACGAATATTTTTTGTATGATTTTTGATTTTGTTGTTTTTTATATTTGTTTCGTATGTATGTATGTAAAAAAAAATCCGCTTTAAGGTCTCTTCACTATGAAGGTTCAACGAGAACTGAAAAAAATGAAAAATAAATGTATTATCAAGCAGTCCCTTCTGGAATGTTGAGTATAAGAGCCCTTGTGTCCCTCTTTTTTAGGCGGATGGGTCCAGTAAAATGCAAGATATTACGAGCAAGCGGATTAAGATGTGACTGGAGTCGCAAACTCTTGAAGTATCCTTCCAGAACAGTGAAGTTTCTACCAGTAATATAACTTTCCAAATGGTTTTGTATGTTTGTTGGCAGATATGTCTTCATTTTTTAAAAAAAGGCCTTCGTACCATACTTTATCAAATGCCTGAGAAACATCAATAAAGAGAGCAGAACAATACTTCTTTTCTTCAAATGTCTTCGTTATAACTTGAACCAATCTATGCGTTTGCTCAATAGTGCTATGCTGACTTCGAAAGCCAAATTGATGGTAGGGAATGCACCCATTCTGGACAATTTTGTCATGAGCAGCTTTTCGGAAAGCTTTCAGATTGTTGATAGTAAGCTTATAGGCCTACATGACTCAGGATTGTAGTTGTGTTGAATTTAAATACGGATTTTTCTGTTAATATATTAATGGTTTATTTAAAAAAAAAGGCTTTGTTAATAACAATTAGTATCTTGTTCTATTAATTTACAATTTTAAACCTGGAGGGTCCTGTGAGTAGTTGTGAACTGGGGATTCTGCAAAATTAAAATTGTTAAATTGTTGCTGAAATTGTTAAATTTGGGTAATTAAAATTTGAAAATTTTAAAATTCTTAAAATTTGATACCTACGAGGGTGGTTCAATAAGTCCTTTAAATATTTTTCGAGGGTGGTTCAATAAGTCCGTCTTTTTTCAAATGCCGACGGCAATGCATGATAATTTTTCCTAATGCCTACGGCAATGCATGATAATTTTTCCTAATGCCTACGGCAAAACATGATTATTATTTTTTTCAAATGCCGACGGCAAAACATGATTATTATTTTTTTCAAATGCCGACGGCAAAACATGATTATTATTTTTTTCAAATGCCGACGGCAACACATGATTATTATTTGCTAATGCTCCCAGTGTTGCCAGACTGTAGAAATTTGTTATCGTAATACTATTTCAGTAATATCAGAGAAAATAGATTTGATGACTACTAGGCGATTCTCATATGAATCATGGGAATGTGCTTGTGTGATTTCCTCATGCTAATAAATTGTTTATAAACAAAATAATTAAATAAATTAATAAAATAATTAAATAAATTATTTTATTTATTTATAAAACGTTCTCATGTATGTGAACACCCAGTGGGTCCAGCTTGTTTGTCGCTGGTAAGCTTATATTCTGTTTATTTGTTCAAGAAATATATTTGTATGTATGTATGTAAGTATGTATGTATGTATGTATGTATGTGTGTGATGCATGTGTGTATGTATGTATGTATGTATATATGTGCGATCGAAGGAGCTTGTGCGTGGAATATTTTGTGGCTGTGTAGAATACATTCATATTTGGCAACGTAATCATTTTCTTTGTCTGCGATTATTTTAAAGCAGCAAAGTTTCAACTAACTACAGTCATTAGCAGAGAAACAAAAAGTAAAAATTTGCAAGTTAGCAAAAATGCTAACTTCTCCTCCTCCTTCCCACTTCCTTCTCTTTCCTTTATGTAGTTTGTATTTGATATAAGAAAAGACTTGTAGATTTTTTATTTTTCTATACATTTATTGTTTAAAATTTTTTAAAATTTTATAATAATACATACATTAATATTTTAAAGAGTGAAAAAGTTCATTTAAAGCAAGATATTTCTTTTGTTAGTAAAATAGCAATTTTTTAATGCACAAACACCAAGTTTATGATAATTACAATAAAAAGATTCTGGATACTTAATCTCCATTTGTTTAAAGTTGATACAGCCTATATCCTCAACGTTAAAAATTTTTCGCCATAAAATTTGTTCCAACCATCGTCTTTTCTCTTCGCCTTTTACATAAATTTTAGAACATCTTGCGTTGGCTTTTAAAAAATTGCAAACGCTTTGAAAAGAAACTGATCCGGCACTCCAACTGAGGTGATGATAGTTTTTCGTTAGCCACTTTACTTCTCTTTGCTTTTTTATTGATAAGCATTTAAAATCAAATGGAGGTTTTATAATGAAATTGTTATATTCATAATTGTTGAAAACAATCACTACTTCTTTTGCGATGAAATCATTTGAATTACTTTTGAAACCTTGTACGTCTATAAAAATTGTGTTATTTTCCATATTACTCAATTTATAAGACTTTTCGAACTTGTCCTTTGATGGGTATATATTCTGTTATGCGATCATGAATAAGAATGCAGTTAGCTGATGTCTTTGCTGCAATAATAGTTGCTATTTCAAATGCTATTTTTATATCAATCGGTCCATTATTGAGTGATTCATTCTGGTGACTGACATCTACTACAATAATAGGAGCTTTTGTCTTAAACTCTGATGCAGTTAGAAGCGGTTGATATTTTTTCATATAGTAGCTTATATATATCATATAGAATAGCATATCGTTCATTGTTGAACTTAATGTTAAGATCATCATATGGATATGAGACTGAATTTAAATGTACTTTTAAATTAGTCAAATCACAATGAACAAACTTATTTTCTTGTTGAAAAGCAATCAATACAAAATGGGGGCGTTCTTTATTTGCAGCCAGTTTAACATTCCATGTAACTGTGTTTAATTGTGGATTAACATGACAATCCCAATGCGAAATGCCATAGGTATAGAAGCACAATTGTTAATAATTTTTATCATATTCAATTTGCTAAAGTCGGATAATTGTACATGTGGGATTCTCCATGAGATGAGTGAAATTGTAAGTTAAGCTTTTTCAGTAGAAACACTCGAGCGTACAAGATCTTCATCATTCTTATTGCGCAAGAGTATCAATTCATGTTTTCCATTTAGTATAACTTTGTTGTAGTCTTCAGCGAATCCTAGAAGCATTTTTAGAGGTACATAAAAATTGACAAATCCATTTTCAAGAGTGACATCGTCAATTCTGTTCCATCCAGCATTTTGCATCACATTGCTTTCTGTTGGTGACAGAGAAACCAAATTTTTTTATGGTGCTTGTGGCTCGTAAGTATCTTGTATGGTCAATTTCAATTTCATTGAGCTCATAGCGAATTTCATCAAATAGATATGCTACAAAGTTGTTTTTTAATAAAAAGTCCTCCGAAAAAGAAGAAGATTTTGTCTTATTATCATCGGCAACAAACCCCTCTACATACAATCTTGATTTTGTATTGAAATCCTATTCATCATTATTGTTGTAAGATTGTAAGTATGGTACATATGTATGATAGTCCTTTTTGATTATATTCTCATCAGACAAGGGTTTATCTAAGACATCTATTATTGAACTCATTTTCTCTTCAATTTAAAATTCAAGGACTTTAGAAAATTTTTATTTGATGTTGTTATAGCTTTTTATTGAGCTGATCGCTTTAATGTTGTTGTTGTTCTTGCTGCTATATTTTTCAATGTATTTGTGTTGTATATTAGCATTATTTAGTTGGCCTTAAATGTATTCGTATTTTAATTTCCTCTCCTCGGAAATTAATTAAATCACCGTATTGATCCAGTACGCGCAGCGCTAGTAAACTTATCTCTCTGGTGTTTACAGGTAAATAGATGAGATTTCTGGGAACCTCATCTATTTTATAGCCTGGAGGCACATTATTCGGAAATTCATGAAGTGTATGCGATTTGGAGTTATTCATATATGTGTTTATAGCGATACTACTTTCAATTCGCAAGAGATTCACTTTAAAAATATTAACCGGAAGATCTGAATAATAATATTTGTTTGGTGTTATGATTTTGCTATTGAATCCTTAAAGTTTTCCAATTGTATTGTCTTTATTAAAATATACAGGATGCTTGGAACTATTAACTTTAACTTGCATTGTATTGTTATTGGCTTCAATAAAAATCTTATTTGCTGGGTATAGTCGTTTTTATTCCTCTTCTATAAAATGAACTATATCATTTAATTCGTAAGATCCAATTGGTATTTCAATTATATGTTCCCCTATATGAAAGAGATTGTTGTAGGTGTCTACATTTGGAATACTACTGTATGAATGAAAATCAGTTAGAGCACACTCATATGCACCATGTAATTCAATAGGATGAAAGTAACTAGCAGATAGTTCTGATGAGTTAGAGCTCAGAGTAAGTGTTATTGACATTATAACAGTCTGATTACAATTAAATAATGTTTAGTACGCAGTATGGCTTATAAGTATGATTTACATATTTATTTCATTTTCTTATTTTAAAATTAACATTAGTTTCTTAATATTAATGCTATTGTTGTTGTTGCTATTGATGTTGTTGTTGTTGCTAATTTAGTTTTTCTTCCAACTCTAATATTTCATCTTTACTTATCAAAGAATTGTGTTGATTAGAAAACCCCAGCCATTTAACATATACATACCTCCTTCCCTTTAATTTTAAGAACCTTTTCAACCAGATATGTATTGGGATATCTAGCTTTTGAAAGTTCCTCAGTATAAAATCCACCTTCAATAGGATTTCCGAGATAATATTCTAATAGAATGTTGTAGGATTTGTATTTTAAACTCTTGTAATTGTGAAAATTTCTGTAGTCCAATTTGTAGTATAACCTTTTTCAAATGTGTGCTTATATTTGCTTATGCGAACATGATCTCCCACATTAAATTTCGATATTTTAACATTTTCAAATGACTGTATACTATATTTAGCAACTTTTCCTCATTTGTTGAGTTGACTTTCATAGGAGACATTTTAATGGTACGATGAACTTTTCTATTGTATGCATTGAGTAAATATTTGTATATGTCAATCCACTTATATGAACCATTATAACTAAATTCTTTCCACATCATTCCTTTGAATGTTCTATTAAATCGTTCTACTATTGATGCTTTCATAATGCTATATGTTGAGTAGTGATTAATGTTGTATTTATGCATTAATTTTCTGAAGTGTTTGTTGAAAAATTCTTTGCCATCATCTGTTTGTAAGTTTTTTGGTACTCTTCCCTATTCAAAAATATCTTCCATTGCCTTGGTTCTTTCGAGTGCAGCTTTTGTTTTTAGCGGTACTGCCCATGTAAATTTTGAGAATGTGTCAATTACAGTCAACAAAAATCGATAATTTCTATTTTCCTTAGAATATTTCCCCATTTCAACTAAATCAGCTTGCCAAAGATCATCTATTCCTTTCATTACAACTCTGCGACGCACAAAATGTTTTCGTGCTTGCTTATGGAGTTCGTTTACTAAATTTCTTTTTGAAGACATTAAGTTGTTTTTAAAGATTTTTTGCAGAGTGTTGTGATCTACTTGACGCACTTTCAGCTATTGATACAAGCATGTAATTTTCTAATCTATAAATTTTTTCAATAACCTGTTCAATTTGTTCTTCAAAGGATGTTTTAATTTGTAGAATATCTTTTTTCAATTTTATAATTTTCTTCTATACCTAATTTTATTTCGCGTTGTAGTTCCTCAATTGGCATTTGAATATCTTCTCGTATTACAGTATTATATCCCTTAAAGTATGTTAGTAATTTCTCTTCTAATTTTTCGATTTGAGTTTGCGAAAACAATTAATTGATAACATCGTTTTCCCCCAGAGCTTTTGCAACATTTTTGATACTTTTGTTTTGGACATAAATGTTGTTGTTCGTATCCACAAAGAACCCCAACAGTTTAGGTGCATTTTTCAAAGAAATTGTGCTGCTAGTATCGTTTAAATAGTGTCCAAATTTATCAACAGACATACTCTATATACTTTGTTAAGGTTAGTGTATTATATTCGCTTCACGTAGTTCTTCAATAATTGATACAATTTCGTTATTGTGATTAGAACGACCTGCACCTTGTGATGCGAGCAGTAGTCGAAGTCGATCTACTAGCTCATTTGGATCGTCCCAGTATATATAGTTGGGCTTATTGATGTTAACTTACATCATTCCCTTACCTAAATAGCTACCTTTGGGCTTAGATCTTGTTGATTCAGGTAAATTCTTCTGGTTTTTCTCTAAATTTCTTAATAATATGTTTATATTTATATCCTCTAGTACCCTTAATTTGGCCCTCAGTTTTAAAGTCTCTTCTATATGCATTAGTAGTAATTAAAATCTTTTTATAGATTTCAAATTCAAATTTATCATAATTTTTTTGTACTTTATGAAACATTAGAGAAAATAGTCCTGGTTTTAGAGCCCATATTTGACCACCAACTTGTATTTTATCTTCATTAAGTTTTAGGTTACTATCACCAAATTTCCATTCATTATTTAAATCTTTATGTGGGCCGTAGTTTGTATCTAATTCATTTCTTCCTTCCAAAACTGATAAATCAGTATAAGTATATTCTGTATTGGAAGTCTGTGAGTAAAAATCATCTTCATCATCATCATCATTTTCGGTATTAGCATCATTAAATAAGATGGTATTATCAAATATTGTTCCTTCTGCTAGTTTTGTTTGGTGTACTTGTCTCTATCTTGACTGATGTGTTTTCAGACTTTAAATTTGTATTATTTTCAACTTCTGGCTTGATGTTTCTTTCTTCTTTCATGCGAGTTCTTTTAATATTTTTAGAACTATTTATGAATTCTTTAAGAGGTTCTGTTATAGGTTTAAATGTATCTCTTAATTGTTTCACGATTGAAAGTCTTGGTACCGCATATCTAACTTTAGAATTCGATAATAAGCCGATAACACACAAATTTCACATAGTTGAAGATAATTTTCCAATCAATACTAATGGAATCATTGGTAGAGACTTTTTAGAAAGATATAAATGCAAAATTGATTTTGAAACATACACGTTAACCTTCAATATAGCTGATGAAGAAGTTATTTTACCGATTACCCCAAAACGCGTTTATAAAACTGAAATATGTATACCAGCACGCTCAGAACTGATAACACCAGTCAACATATGTATAAGTCAGGAAAGCATTGTTTTGAACAAAGAATTATGTCCGGGAATTTTTGTAGGGAATAGCATTATACCATCAATAGGACTACAACACATAAAATTGTTGAATACAACTGACAAAGATGTAGTTTTGAAAGATTTGAAGTTAGAAACGAAGCCATTATCAAATTACAATATATATAATTGCGGCAACAATATCAATACAAGTAAAGGCAGAGTACAAAAAGTTTTAGAAGATTTAAATATCGAATCTATAGATCCATTAGCTAGGCAGTCCTTAAAAAACATAGTTACAGAATATAATGATGTATTCCACCTTGATGGTGACAAATTAACAACAAATAATTTTTATAGTCAAAACATTCAGATGACAGATTCTTCACCTGTTTACATAAAACCTTATAGACTACCTGAGTCACAAATGAGCGAAATAAACAAACAGGTAAATAAATTGTTAGAAGATGGTATCATTGAACCATCTGTGAGTCCTTACAATTCTCCATTATTGGTAATACCGAAAAAATCAGCAAATGACACGAAGAAATGGAGATTAGTAGTTGATTTCCGGAAAGTAAATGAAAAAATAGTAAGCGACAAGTTTCCTCTAACAAGAATCGAAGATGTCCTAGACAAATTAGGTAGGGCAAAATATTTTTCTACACTGGATATGACCAGTTCATTTCATCAAATCGGTTTGGATAAAGAATCAAGACCGATTACATCGTTTTCTACCAGGAATGGTCATTTTCAATTTACTCGGTTACCCTTTGGACTGAAGATATCGTCAAATAGTTTTCAAAGGATGCTTACAATTGCATTGAGCGGCTTAGATGCAGAAGCGTTTTTGTATGTCGATGACATTATTGTTTTTGGTTGTAGTATTCAACACCATCACGAGAACTTGATAAAAGTCTTTGAAAAATTGAGGCAGTATAATTTAAAACTGAATACGTGTAAATGTCGTTTTTTGAAAACAGAAGTAGTTTATCTAGGTCACCTTATAACTGATAAGGGTATACGTACCGACCCTGCTAAACACGAAGTAATAGAAAACTATCCAGTTCCCAAAAATGTAGATGAAGTCAGACGTTTCGTAGCGTTCTGTAATTACTACAGGCGTTTCGTTAAAAACTTTGCTGAAATAGCTAGAAATTTAAATAAACTGTTAAAAAAAAATACTGTTTTTAGGTGGGACGAAGGTTGTCAAAAGTCTTTTGAAACATTAAAATCAAAATTAATCAATCCACCAATACTCCAATATCCTGATTTTAGGAAACCGTTTATATTAACTACCGATGCATCTAATTATGCACTTGGAGCAGTCCTATCACAAGGTGAAATTGGGTCAGATATGCCCATATCGTATGCGAGCAAATCGTTGAGTAAGCATGATATAAACAAGCCAGTTATAGAAAAAGAGCTGTTAGCTATACATTGGGCTATAAACTTTTTCCGTCCGTACCTTTATGGTAGAAAATTCTACGTAGTGACAGACCATAGACCCTTGGTATCGTTATTTTCTCACAAAAATCCATCATCAAAAATGACTAGAATTAGGTTGGATTTATGTGACTACGATTTCGAAATATCGTATAAGAAAGGTAAGATGAATAGCAATGCAGATGCGTTGTCAAGGATAGTATTGGACAGCGAAGCATTAAAAACGTTAACCCCTACCGAAAATTTACAAAAGCGTAATGATATAATAGTGATGACTAGAAACATGAAAAATAAACATGATGCACAAAAAGATGTCGAGCATAGAGGTGGCATCTCCAGTAAAGAGCCTGATCAACTTTTTATTTGGGAATGTACTTCAATCTCAGACATTAAATCGATGAAAAAACTTAGGTTTGAAATAATGAGTAAAATTAAAACACCTCAAATTGTAGCAAGTGATTTAGAAGTTGTAGTGAGATGTGGTGATAATCCAATAAACACAAAGCTGTATTTGGAGAAGCTACTATTGAAATTACTATCAATAAATGTAAAAGAGCTAGCATTAAATGCTCATGATGAAATTTTCAAATTAGTAACAAAGGAACAGTTTAAAGACACGTTCAACGCATTAAGAGGTAAAAATAAAGCAAATTTAAGAATACTAATATATAAAGAACCAGTAAGGGTATATGATAGGAAAGTACAGGATACTCTCATTAATGAGTACCATAGTTCAACTATAGGAGGACACTTAGGTGTCAGGAAAACGACGCTAAAACTTAAACAAAAATACATATGGAAGAATATGGGTAGGATGATTAAGCAGCATATATTAAATTGTAAAGAATGCAAAATTAACAAGCAAACGAAACACACCAAAGAAAAGCTAACACTAACCGATACGCCAGGGACTAGTTTCGAAACAGTGTCAATAGACACGGTGGGTCCCCTTAGATTCTCAAATAATTTTAGATACATACTAACAATACAGTGCGATTTAACAAAGTATATTATTGCATGCCCCATTGAGACGAAGGATGCTAAGACCGTTGCAAAGGCTCTTGTAGAAAACTTGATTTTAAGATACGGGCACTTCAAAGTTCTTAAGTCAGATAGAGGTACCGAGTTCGTAAACGAGTTAATGGCGGAAGTATGTAAGCTACTGGAAATAAAACAGATTTTCAGCACTCCATACCACCATGAAACTCTTGGATCAGTTGAAAGAAGTCATAGAGTACTGAATGAATTTCTCTTAGGCTTCTGTAAAGATAATGAATGGGACCATTGGATACCTTATTTCTGTTTTGCGTATAACACAACACCGCATATAGACACAAACTACACTCCATACGAGTTAATATTCGGTAGATTACCAAACTTGCCTAATGAAAACTTATTGAATTTTGAACCAATCTATAATATAGATAATTATTCGAAAGAATTGAAAGCTAGATTAAAATTTTCGTTGCAAAAAGCAAAAGAGTTACTGGAGATATCAAAAAAGAAACGCATTGAACAATGTGTAAAATTTAATCCGTTAAATTTGAATGTAGGAGATATGGTCTTAGTAAAAACCTTTAATAGGAAAAAGAATCAACCACCATACCATGGTCCATATAGAATAGTACAAACTAAAGGAGTAAACTCTGTCATAGATCTAGGAAGTAAGTTAAAAGAAATACATAATAATAATTTAAAAAAATATTAGTAATATGTTATAATTGTAAAATTATATATATATATATATAAAAAAAAAATAAAAAAAAAAAAAAAAAAAAAAAAATTTTGAATTTTAAGAAACATAAAATTGTAAAATTTTTCTTAAGGGGTAGGGTGTAGTGTACCCCTATAGTCACCCCTAATATCACAATTTAGTATGTGCACTTTCCCATAGGAATGTCACTCAATTTTAACTCAAAACAATAATAATAATAAATAATACTTGTTACAACAAATAACTATCCGTTTTGTAAAGCAACAATTATTAAATATTATTGTATTATTCTAGTTTTAAGGATACCGTTAGTTAAGTATAAAAGAAAGAAATTTTTGGAATAAAAATCAATTTTTGCTTAGCCTTTAAATCGGCTGTTTTATTTAAAAGCATTCTACTGCTTGAATTAAATCTAAGAGCATACATCTGCTCAGGCATAAAATCTGCCTAAGTCTTTTTTAGAGCCAGTGGCGTTCATTAGCGCCGGCATAACCGGGTAGGCAGACTTTTATAAACCTTACACTTCTGACAATATGTCAAATAATAAATTTTCTTTAAAGTTCAATTAATGTTTTATTTTTCATTTAGCCTTGTAAATACTTTTATTATTATCCAATGGATTTCTAATTGTATAAGGATGTAGAAAAATAAAATGGGTTCACCTGGATATAAAACATTTGCTGGGTTTTGTATCAGTTTCAAAGCCTACTAAGCATATTTTTTCTTTTGTGATTTTCAAAAGTATTATTATTTTATGAATTCTCATATAGTTTTTGAAAGTCTATGCATAAAGTAAGAGGTTTGTGACTGTTTAAAATTTGTGGTTAAAGTCTACTGATGATTTGGTTCAAGCGCCAATGAAATACGTATATAGACATGCTAAACTACCAGCAAATAAATTTCAATTATTTTAATTAACCACTTAACTAAAAATTAACTAATTTTAGCTATTTTCTTGCATTCCAGTAATTTCATCTAGCAACATATCAAGTTCGTATTCAGGGCTAGTTTCCTTAATACGAAAATGATACCATGCATATGTGTTAATATTACTTGACCTAATTTTTCTCTTATCGTCTCGATAACTTAATACTACCTTATTTAATTCACTAGTATATATATGGTGAAGCTTAGATTTAAATGTTAAAATATTATCGTATACATTAGTCTTATTGAATAAACAGTTTCTATAAGTAGCTAAACTATATTTATCTAATATGGATCTTCTCGACCCCTTCGATTTTTTAACGTCATTTTGATTTTGTACACTGAATGAGTACATTTTTGATCGCAGCCCAACAAATTCTGTCATTATCTTACCGCAGTTTTCATCCTTCATCATGCTCAAAACTTTTTTATTTATTAATGGGAAATTATAAGTATTGTCCGTGAGATAGTCTGATGTATCAAAATGTTCTTCTATGTCAGTTTTTATGTCAGCGTAAAAGTCATCCGCCTTCATTGAATATATAAAAGAGTCCGTGTCCATATAGTTCAATGAGAGTTTTGTCTTAAACTTAGGTTGCATGTACCTGTAATGAAAATTATACATTTTCGATTTGGACAACTCAAGTACACAAAATCCTAAGTAAATTGGTTTATTGTACCAGATTTCGACTCTAGTCATTTCGATTGCTACCAGATCTTCGGAAAATATAGATAAACTATCAAAATTTGGTTTTGATATCCAATCTTGAGCCCCCAAACGATTACAATTCGTTCTCTCCCAATTATTGACAATTTTAACATCTTTCCTCTTATCCACATTTTCCATGGTTTTACCATAGAATGCATTATTGAGTAGTTTGAAAAAGTTTTTTTCAAAAGCATTTTTAGCAATGGCTCTATGTCTGGTATTTAGGTCAATATAGCCTTTTAACCATGGAGATTGTTTAAATGTTAGAATACGATGTGTTTTCTTTAAAACTAAGCCATTGTCTAAGCATTGTTTCAGAACTCTAAAGTGTATTACGTATGATTGCTTTGTAGAGAAATCGGTTATCTACTTGCTATACTTCGCTTGCATGGGTTTTTTTATATTTTCAGCGCAAAAAGGTAGGTCATTACGCAAGTCATGTAAGTGAAAAGGATAATCCAAAGTGAACTCATATACATAACCTGTTCCATTGTCAGATATGCTGTTTGGATCCAGATTCAGCCCGTCTTGCGATAACCATCTGAACCCCCCATGAGGACGTTATTCCGACATTGCCCAAACGTAAACGTTATTTGCGTCTAAATAGACAAGAAACTCTGAGGGCTTCTCTTTATCGAAATCTTCCAAATATTTGTTATTCGCTTTCGAATATCTTTGGCTACACTGTACGATTCCCCCACGTATACCTTTTTTCATAAAATTGTAGATGTCTATGTCCGTCAATAATTCTAGTTCAATTTTTGTGTATTTTAACATTGCATCCCAGGAAAGTCCAGTTCTCGAAAATATCTGTCAGTAAGAGGACATCTCTTTTTAAGTAAAGTTCCATGTAATCTTTCATTGTTTTGCAACCAAAAGTATTCCAAACCTCTACAGCATGTGAGTATTCCTCTAAAGAACACTCTTTATTGTTCAACTTATTAAAGAAATCACTGAGTGAAGGTAGCTGGCACTCGTCTAATTTTTGGAATGAATTTAAGTACTCATAGGGGAAAATACATTTCTTCTTAATAAGCTGAAATTCTTTTTTTGATTGAAATAAGGACCTTATAGTGTTAAAATCATTATCCGACAAATTGCAGGCTAATGATTCCAAACTCTCAGCCATAAAGCGTAATGTATCAACAAATCTTATTTCAAGATTATGACCATCGCTCATATCTGTAAATTGCGAGAGTGATATATAAAGCTCCTTATTGAGAGGGAGTACTTTCAGTTGCATAGAAATTTCACCTAGTTCTTTAATAAAAAGATGTGAGTCATAATTTGAGTAATTGTGAAAGTAAACTGGTATAAACTTGGGAATTTGGTAATTCAAATTACAGCTGTTGTGGGCTGCACCTCTATATTTACCGCTAATGTGACAATGATCTCTAACGCGATCTTTACCTAGAAATTTTTGACAAATATGACAATTCACCGCACTATAAAAATTATAAATATCAGAAGGGGATAAAGTATCCATTTGCCTATTATTTACTAAATGATTATTATAAATATCCTCACAATCTTTAATTAAAAATTAAACTAATTTTTGTGAAGCATCTTTCCCTGTATAAACCCTTAATCTATCTAACTTATTGCTATGGAGACACTTAATGTAGTAACTCAAAGCACAAGGAGTGTGCTTTTTGACAAGACTGGTTTTACTACGCACGTTATTACTAATGTTTTCCAGGATGCATTCGAAGCCTGCGTACACCACAAAGGGGACATCAATTTTCTTCTGATGCCCCTTAAAACTTAGAATTGCATCTGGACCTGATGGCATAGTTGTCACGATTTTGCCACATTCCGCCTTATGGCTACTCATACCATTTTCATTATGAGTGTACTGTAGGCAGCTATTACAAAAATGTAGCTTACTTTTGTATTTTGTAATCTGCGTAGAGTCTGTGAATGACAACAAATATATAAAAGTTTATAAGTAAAATGTCTCTATTATAAAATATATAAAACGAGTATATGTATCATTAAATTAAAGTGTTGTATAATTTCCTACTTACCTTGATATGTCTTTTATCAAAATGTAGTGATGAACTTCACCATTCTCCAAAAGCAACAAGTTGACATGCTTTACTTTCTCATTATTGGTCACATAATAGGGACCGATGATTTGATCTACTCCCTCATCATACCCAAACACACTAACACTTATTGCTGGATTATTTACCTCGAACTCCTTAATTTTGTTTAGTGTTAATGGGTAAGTTAAGTTTTTGAAACTTAGTGTTACACCATTTCGCGTAACAATCGTCTCTGCAGTAATGTCTTGAATATTATAAGAACTGCAACGTTTTGGCTGATCGTATTTTGTAGTATCCATGGCAGCGATTAGACACCACTTGAAGCAGTATTCATCGCTATTTTCAATATTGATGCAAGCTTTTCTGCCTTCTAATTTTTGAGTTGTGGATATCCAACTTGATCCTTTGACTAGCGAAGATTTGTTGATGTTGATTTCTGCTCGGACTATGCGTGACAAAGTCCAACCAGAATCTCGCTCTTCAAAATCGGACATTTTTGTTGAAATCTCCTCAATCTGTTTACGGAATAATTCTTTTATGTTATCTGCCTTCGTCAGCAAACTCATTTTGGCTACATGTGTTATAATACACAACTCCAATTCTTCTTCTACGGTTTTGATGTACTCCGCCACAATACTCACATAAAATTTAATTATTATATGCTTAGACAAAGACATTTGAAGTCTCTCAATAAAAATATTCATGTTTTCTTTAATAAATTCTTCCAAGAGAAGTTGGGCCGTTTTATTTAGTATTACATATGTGGCGATATGGTTTTTGAAGGTTTTCGATATTTTGTAATATCTCACATTCTCTTCGACTTCTTCTCTCCTAGCATGCGAAGTACTCATTGGAGTTGGCAGAGTTTCTTCTCTCTTTTCTTCAACTTCTACTTCTACATCACTTTCCGGTAAACTTATGTCCATAGCATCGTTGTATAAAGTCCCTCCAAGGATATCCACACCTTGTTGATGAGCTTGTTGTTGTAGCTGCTGCTCTTGTTGATGATAACTAAGAGGTTGCCATTGCATCAAATTGGAATACTGCTCCATTTGACTAACTGGTGTGACGGGATTATAATTGTAACTTGGACAAAAACTGATTACTCCATGACATTGGTATAGGGTAACAGTTAGCCATACCGTACCGTTGATATTGGGGATACTGTAGAGCAGGGTGCTGCTGGTAATGAAATGAATTTATCTGCTGTTGAGGATTTTGAACAAATGTCTGCGGTTGCTCTTGATTTGTACCTCGACTTACGACAATTTGATCCTGCACGCTATGATTTTTCACATGATCCAAAAAGGAGTTTTGGTATTTGTATACCTTATGGCATCTATTACATTGATAAGCTGTATAACTCATTTTTAATTATTTTATTATTATTTCACTTTAACACAATTGCTGATGATATTACTTGTAAATACAATAAAGTACTGATGTGTTGGTTAGAAAAGTTGGCGTATTTATATGAAAACTAGAAGCAGTATCCTAGCAGCATTTACAGTTTTTACTTTTTGTTTCTCTGCTGATGACTGTACTTACTTGAAACTTTGCTGCTTTAAAATAATCGCAGCCAAAGAAAATGATTACGTTGCAAAATATAAATGTATTCTACACAGTCACAAAATATTCCACGCACAAGTTCTTTCGATTGTAAAGGGTGTTTTTTATTGAGGTATAGAACTTTAAGTTGGCATCACTTTTTTAACTGGCGGCCATTTTGTCAGCTGTCAAGTGATTAATATTTAGTTTGGTTTGCCATTTCATCATGAATAGGTTGACAGAAGAACAACGCTTGCAAATCGTGCAAATTTATTTCGAAAATAATGGTTCAGTTCGCGAAGTTTACCGCAAGCTCCGTCCATTTTATGGTCGACATAATCGTCCATCAGAGCAATTAATTCGGTTAACCATGGATTGTTTTCGCACTACGTTTACTCTATGTGATAATACGCATCCGCAGAGACGTCGAACAGTGCGCACCGAAGAAACAATTGAGCTGTAGAGCAAAGTGTTGAAGAGGACCCGAATGAATCGATTCGCCACCGTGCACAGCAATTGGAGCTTTGTCCATCAACTTTATGGAAGATTTTGCGCAAAGATCTTGGCTTGCGACCTTACAAGATCCAGCTTGTGCAAGAATTAAAGCCGCGAGACCATGCAATGCGTCGTGATTTTGGTGTATGGGCCGAAAATGAGATTGATCTCGATGCTGATTTTCATCGCAAAATTTTGTTCAGTGATGAGGCTCATTTTTGGTTGAATGGCTACGTCAACAAGCAAAATTGCCGCATTTGGAGTGAAGAGAATCCACATGAGACCCTTGAGATGCCATTACATCCACAAAAACTGACTGTTTGGTGTGCTCTATGGGCTGGTGGAGTCATTGGGCCATACTTCTTCCGAAATAATGCTGGAGAGTCAGTTACCGTTAATGGAGACCGGTATAGAGCCATGATAACCGACTATTTTGTTCCCGAATTGGATGGCATGAATGTGGATGAGTTGTGGTTCCAACAAGATGGCGCTACATGCCACACAGCGCACGTCACAATCGATTTATTGAAGGAAACATTCGATGAGCGCATAATTTCGCGGAATGGACCTGTCAATTGGCCACCAAGATCGTGTGATTTGACACCATTGGATTATTTTCTTTGGGGATATGTGAAGTCGCTCGTCTACGCCAACAAACCAAAAACGTTAGGGGACTTGGAAGCCAACATTCGTGGCGTTATTGCCAACATACGGCCCCATATGCTCGAAAAAGTGGTTGAAAATTGGACCTGTAGAATTGGCTTTATTCGAGCCAGCCACGGCGGCCACATGCCCGAAATTATATTTAAACATTAATGGCATAAAATTATCCTTCCAAGTAAGCCAAATTAATGGACATTAAAACGATTTTCTTGTGTTTTATTTCAATTCGAAGTTCTATACCTCTAAAAAAAATCACCCGATACATACATACATACATACACATACATACATACATACAAATATATTTCTTAAGCAAATAAACAGAATATAAGCTTACCAGCGACAAACAAGCTGGAACCCCCACACACAAGAGTTAGGGGTGTTCACATACATGAGAACGTTTCATAAATAAATAAAATAATTTATTTAATTATTTTATTCATTTATTTAATTATTTTATTTTATAACAATTTATTTATTGTTTATTTATAAACAATTTATTAGCGTTAGGAAATCACACAACCACATTCCCACGATTCATATGAGAATCGTGTAGTAGTCATCAAACCTATTTTCTCTGATATTACTGATATAGTATTACGATAACAAATTTCTACAGTCTGGCAACACTGGGAGCATTAGAAAACAATAATCATGTTTTGCCTTCGGCATTTGAAAAAAAATAATAATCATGTTTTGCCCGTCGGCATTTGAAAAAAATAATAATCAAGTTTTGCCGTCGGCATTTAAAAAATAATAATAATCATGTTTTGCCGTCGGCATTTAAAAAAAATAATAATCATGTTTTGCCGTCGGCATTTGAAAAATAATCATGCATTCCCGTAGGCATTAGGAAAAAGACGGACTTATTGAACCACCCTCGAAAAATATTTAAAGGACTTATTGAACCACCCTCGTGGGTATCAAATTTCAAGAATTTTAAAATTTTCAAATTTTAATTACCCAAATTTAACAATTTCAGCAACAATTTAAAAATTTTAATTGTCGCAGAATCCCCAGTTCACAACTACTCCCGTGGGAATCGCAGGTATGACTCTAACTTTTAACTGCTAAATACAAGACTCCCACTATTTAATTAAAACTGCACTATTTATACAAAACTTAATTTTAATTTAATATACTTCAACATTAATATTATGCTTAACAGCTATTATTATTATGCTAATTTGCTAAACTATTTAATGTTATTAAGCTTTTGACCCAATTACGAAATATCGCTATTGCAGAATTTGTCAACGCAAGGAATTTAGCAAACAACCAAGTGAATGAACTGGTTGCTGCTGCGTGAACAATTTGGTGCAATATGCGGGTACGAGGGTTGTTCAATTCTGATTCGCAACATCCCTCCCCCCTTGGCGGAAGAAAATATCTAGTTATAGATATTTTCCAAAAATACTAATTGGATCAAATGCTTTCACATATGTTAAAATCTTAAACGTAGTTGATCTTATGCTATTCAATAATACTTTTTTTGGGGTTTGTTTCAAATACATTATTTTTTTACCTTTTGCTATACATAAATATAATATATATTTTTCATTTAATATTAATTTAAAGCTAAATATTTTACCATACTCTGGTACGCCTATAGATTTTCAATGTATTAATTTTTCTTAAAGATGCATAATTATGTATTTTGCCTTTGCAATTTCATTAGTTGCCAACTTTTGTTTTCGGAATAATTACTGTTTATCATTATTACTATTATTATTATTTTTTCAAAATAAAATTATTGAATATAAATGGTCATTAAATTTAAAGTAGGTCAACATAAAGTTGTTGAACTTAAAAAATAAACAAAAACATTACAACAGGTGTGCATATATACAGAACAAATAAATACGTCATCAGCACTTTGATACTTCAGGTTGTTGACGCTCGTATTCGCCTAGCTTAACCTTCCTCATGCTCGTATTGCTGTAAAAAAAACTGTTTTTTTTGTATCATTTTGCGTTTGTCAACAGTTTTGTTTAATTGCAATTACGTATTGTAGCGAGGGCTTATTCAACTTTTTTTTTTTGTTTAATATTTTTTTTTCTTTATTATTATTTTTTAATTAAAGAACATTTTAGTACGCACAAATAAATTCGTTGTTGTTGTTAAAAAAGTAAAATAATTAAAGTTCAATGTTTTCCCTTATAAATTTATAACTAAATAGCCTGGATTGTAACTGAATGACCAATTATCCCACATAGGTTACCATATACATTAAATTAAATGCCGTTCCTTGTAGGGTTTTACTAAATTCTTATGGTAGACCTTTTCACACTTTTTTACTCTCAATTTTATGTTTACACGTGTTGGTATGTCTATAACTTCATATGGTCCTAACCATAAGGGTGAACACTTATTTTATCTAGTTTGATTCTTTAACCAAACCTTTTGACCTATTTTATACTCTCTGTCCTTTGAACCCTTATCATAATACTGTTTGGCTCTCAATTTTGCCCTCTCTTGATTCTCTCTAACGGTTTCATGTGAACGTTGGATTTGATATTTCAGGATTTTACTATAATCATCCGCGTTGTATAGTGGTGTCGGGTATATTTTCAAAGATATGGGTATTTCAAATTCAAACCCGAATAACACTCTCGTCGGTGTTTGTTTTGTTGTTGAATGTTTGCTATTATTATACACATGCATTTCGTGATGAGTCCATTCGTCTCAGTTGGTACCATCCAGGTTAACGAAATCTCTCAGAAATTCGGCTAATGGTCGATTAGCTCGTTCTAAAGCACCATTCGCTTGTGGATAATAAGGAGTGGTTAGTAGTTTCTTTATTCTTAGCATCTTACACGTTTCCTTGAATAATCTGGATGTGAAGTTTGAACCAGTATCCGTTACTTACATCTTGGGTATAAAGTATCTTGATATTATTTCCTTAAAAAAGACTTTAGCTACAGTTGGTGCCTCTGCGTCAGGCACCGCTGCACATGCAAAAAATTTTGAAAAATCATCCTGAAAGGTGACGATGCATTTGTTTCCCCTATCTGATTCTGTCAACGGACCTACCAGGTCCATGAAAACCTTTTCAAAAGGCTTACTTGAAGTGCTTGTTATAACCAATGGCATTTTTTCAACTTTCGAACATTTGTTTTTCTGGCATAGGCTACTGGTTGTTACATAATTTTTTATTTGTCGATACATACCGGCCCATTTTTACTGATTCCTGATGCGGGAATAAGTTTTGAATGTACCTTGATGTCCACCCAAAGGTGTATCGTGAAATGCTTTTATTACTTTGTTAATATCTTCTGCATTCGGTTAATAAACAGCCATATCTTCCTCTCCCACATCCTCGTTTACCTCTGTTTGATGCATAATTTCTTCATTCTCCTCATTCTGGTTGTTTTGTAATTCTCGAGCTTTTGATCTGGTTATTGCCGCTAGAGTTATATTCTCTATTGGAAGGCGACTGAGGGCATCAGCGTTTTGATTCGTTTTTCCTGATTTATACCGTATCTCGAAATCATATTCTAAAAGTTTTAGTCTAAGGCGCCCCAATCTGCCTTCTTGATCCTTCAGATTAGCTATACCCTTGAGGGATCTTTGGTCTGTATAAATGGTGAAGTGTCTCCCGAGTAAATATGGCCTAAAAGTTTTTGTTGCCCATACGATGACAAGCAACTCCTTCTCTATTGTAGAGTATCATTTTTCTGTGGCACTTAGTACTGTGTTTGCAAAATATACTGGTAAATCGCTACCAGGCTCTCCTTGAGAAAGAATAGCTCCTAGGGCTTCATTGCTAGCATCCGTCGTCAGAACAAATGGTTTCTCAAAGTCAGGCTATTGTAATAGAGGCGGATTCGCAACTGCTGCTTTTAATTGGTCCATAGCTTGCTGACATTCATGGGTCCATTAAAATTTTACGTTCTTCCTTAGTAAAGGGTGTTTTTTATTGAGGTATAGAACTTTAAGTTGGCATCACTTTTTTAACTGGCGGCCATTTTGTCAGCTGTCAAGTGATTAATATTTAGTTTGGTTTGCCATTTCATCATGAACAGGTTGACAAAAGAACAACGCTTGCAAATCGTGCAAATTTATTTCGAAAATAATGGTTCAGTTCGCGAAGTTTACCACAAGCTCCGTCCATTTTATGGTCGACATAATCGTCCATCAGAGCAATTAATTCGGTTAACCATGGCTCGTTTTCGCACTACGTTTACTCTATGTGATAATACGCATCCGCAGAGACGTCGAACAGTGCGCACCGAAGAAACAATTGCCGCTGTAGAGCAAAGTGTTGAAGAGGACCCGAATGAATCGATTCGCCACCGTGCACAGCAATTGGAGCCGACTAACCGACTATTTTGTTCCCGAATTGGATGGCATGAATGTGGATGAGTTGTGGTTCCAACAAGACGGCGCTACATTCCACACAGCGCACGTCACAATCGATTTATTGAAGGAAACATTCGATGAGCGCATAATTTCGCGGAATGGACCTGTCAATTGGCCACCAAGATCGTCTGATTTGACACCATTGGATTATTTTCTTTGGGGATATGTGAAGTCCCTCGTCTACGCCAACAAACCAGAAACGTTAGGGGACTTGGAAGCCAACATTCGTGGCGTTATTGCCAACATACGGCCCCATATGCTCGAAAAAGTGGTTGAAAATTGGACCTGTAGAATTGGCTTTATTTGAGCCAGCCGCGGCGGCCACATGCCCGAAATCATATTTAAACATTAATGGCATATAATTATCCTTCCAATAAAGCCAAATTGATGGACATTAAAACGATTTTCTTGTGTTTTATTTCAATTCAAAGTTCTATACCTCTTAAAAAACACCCTATAGTTTGTTTAGAGGTAAGGCCATTTGAGACGAGTTCGGTATAAACTTCCTGTAGTAGTTGATCAATCCCAGAAATGCTTGCAGATCTCTGATACTTCTAGGAGGTGGAATATATTTTACTGCTTTAGTTTTATGGGGATCTGGTAAGACTCCTTTTTCCGAACATTGGTGGCCCAGGTAAACTACCTCCCTTTGAAGGAAATGACATTTTTCGGGGTGTAACTTAAGGTTGTACCTTCTTAATATATCTAATACTCTCTTGAGCCTTAATTGGTGATCCGCTAGATTCCTGCCGTAGATTACTATATCGTCCAGATAGACGAAACAGTCGATTCCTTGTAGCCCCGTTAATATCGAGTTCATGATACTTTGAAAAGTGGCTGGTGCCCCTGTTAATCCGAAAGGCATACGATTAAACTCGAAATGCCCCAAATTGGTGCTAAAAGTTGTTTTTTGTCTGTCCCGTGGGTCCATTAAAACTTGGTGGTACCCACTCGCTAGATCGAGGGTAGAAAAATATCGGCTGTATCCCAGTTGGTCTAGGATTTTGTCAATTGTTGGTATGAAGAAGACTTGTAGCCTCGTTAAATTTTCTGAAATCTACTTCTAAACGCCATTTTCTCTCTCCATCTTTTCCTGCCCTTTTTGGTACTAGGAGTATTGGTGAATTCCACGGGGAAGTACTAGGAGAGATAATTTCATGCTTGACCATCTGGTCTACTTGTCTATTCACTTCATTTTGGTGGACCTCAGGTAGTCTATATTGTTTAGTATTTATTGGAGGTTGACTAGAATCAGTTGGGATTTTATGCTTAAGTACATTTGTGTGAGTTAAACTGTCTCCTGGTAATTGAAACACGTCGTCGTATGATTTCAAAATGCTGTCGGTCGATAATCGCTCTTCCGGGTTCAAATCTGCGGAAAGCTGTACTGTTTCCAATAGCAATTTGGTTCTTTCTTTGTTGTCCGCAGTACTTATTGTATTAATGGCTGTTGTTGATTTTATCTGGTAGTCCTGAGGGTTTTCATAACTTAACATTGTTTTCTTATTGATTTTCACTGTATAGTTGTTGGTGTTTAGAATGGGAACAAATGCTATTCCCCCTTTGATAGATGTTAAGGTTTCGCCCACAAAAAACCCTGGTAAAATTTCTAGTTTATTTACTATTATTTCTCCCGTAGCCTTGGTTACTACTACTGATACAACTCCTTGGGAATGTCCTTTTATAGAAAAATTTTCGGATATATATAACGGAGGGATTTCTAAAACAAGTGGCAAGGAAAGTATTTCTTTCTGGTTCTCAGAAAATTTTATGCTTTTGTTTATTGTGTTGGTAACCGACCTATTCCACATCATATCTCGGCCCAGCAAACCATATGCTGGCAAAATTGTGCCCTTTGGTACTATGTGCATTTTCAAACTTAGTTTGTCCACGTATTCGTGGTTCACAGTTATAGTTCCTTTGGTACTCATGTTTCCTCCAAAGGCTCCTGACAAGGTTTTCTTCTCATTTTCATTAACTTTTATGTACCATGTCAAAGCTTCTTTCTTTACTAGTGTAGTATCAACGCCTGAGTCTACCAACAGTAGTAATTTTTCTTCTTTTGCCTCTCTACAAGGATAGCTTATATACGCATCGTTTATCTCACAACTTTCGTTGCTACTAACATCACTCTCCAGTCTGAGTTCATTTTTGTGCTCTGATTGATTTATGTGATGTTCTGCGACGTTTCCGTCCTTAATTATTCTATTATTTATATCATTACAGACATTCGTCTAGCATAGGACTGCAGTATACTGAGTTGTTGAATGAGTTTTCTCGTGTATTACTGTTTGGCATTGGATGGCTCCAAGTGTTCTGATGCATTGGTAATTGTCTGACTTCTTTTATCAATTGCCGAACCGTCTCATATAAGGGTTCCTCAGTATGCATTGTCATGATATTTGAAGGTTTCATATTAGAACCGAAGAGATTTTGAGCCTCCTTGGTGATTTTCAGCAGGGCAGATAGCTTTTCGTTTTCGTGTCCGATGAATTTTAACATCAATCTAGGTATCGTAAGCCTCTTATGTAACTCCTTACTGCGGATTGGGTACAATGATCTATCAAAAATTTTTGATGGGATAGTTCTGGCCATTGTGCTGCAATTAGTTCTGTGGCATCTGTAAGTAGTCCTTTTAGTCTGTCTCCAAATTCATATGCTGTCTCCGTTGAACCTTGCTTACAACTAAAAATTAGTTCTTGTATTTCTGTTAAAGTTTTGCATTTTATTAATTTATCTCTAATAGCCTGGCATAAGGCTTCTACTGTTGCGAACTCTTTATTGTGTAAATATGAGTAAGCTTTTCCAAGTAATCTCGTTTTTATGCATTTGATTATGTCAACGACATTACCTGGTTCTGCTAGTTTATCCTTTGCTATCATACATCCTTCAATAAACTGTTTCGCTTCCCTGGCCAGTTCTGGCCCATCAGTTCCATAGAAAATTGGTACCACATGGCATATGGTTTTCAAGAGTTCAGTAAAAGTTGTCATGTTTGTACTATTTGTTGTAGTGTTATTTGTAATTACTTTCCTCGTCTCTCCTTGTAAGTTTCGTATCCTTGACTTTAGCGTTTCGATTTGCTGAGTTTTTTTCTATATCACTTTTCTATTTTCGATAACTTGCTGCAACTGTTCAGGTGTCTTCTGTTTCTTGTCTTGAATCTGTTGTTCAGAATAGTTTTTCTTAGGCTTTCCTTCTGCTGCTGCAAGATCCTGTTAACATGTAAGTATTCTTCCATTTCTTTAGATATAGCTGGATTTTGTTGATGTTCATGTAGCACTTGTAGTTCTTCTAAGAAAAGATCTATCTTTTCAAATTCGGTTATGTTTCCCTGGCTCCTTACTTTATGCTTTACTACTCTATATACTCTTTCGTATTGTTAAGGTACTTTATGAGATTCCACACTCGTTCAGAAATTTCCCTGGTCTCCTCTTATGTCTTTCGTAATTCTTTTTTAAAATCCTCCATATAGCTCAAGCAAAATTTCCTATATTTTTCTATTTTCAATGATCACTTTCACAAACAAACTTTTCTTCTTTTTAAATACTGATAATCATTTTGAATTTTTCACTATGCGTTTATCTATTTTAATCTACCATTCAACACTTATATAAATATTTTTACCATTTCTGTTGGTCCCTTTTGTCTCGAGAAAATGTTTGATCGTTGTTGAGTTTACCATAAAAGTCTGTGCAACTTAAGGCAGCTAAAATAGCTCATTAAAACCTTGCGTTGTGTAGTAAATGTTGGTATGCAGAGCAACGTATCTTTTTACCAATTTAATTGAGTATACTAAAATTAAATTGAAATAAAATAGCTTTCCAATATCAATATACTTCCTTCAAACTGCCAAAAGGTATCAAACTGTGCTCTTGCTAATACCGGCTGCGCCAAAATGTTGTGTTGACTTTAAATACGGATTTTTCTGTTAATATATTAATGGTTTATTTAAAAAAAAAGGCTTTGTTAATAACAATTAGTATCTTGCTCTATTAATTTACAATTTTAAACCTGGAGGGCCCCGTGGGAATCGCAGGTATGACTCTAACTTTTAACTGCTAAATACAAGACTCCCACTCTTTAATTAAAACTGCACTATTTATACAAAACTTAATTTTAATTTAATATACTTCAACATTAATATTATGCTTAACAGCTATTATTATTATGCTAACTTGCTAAACTATTTAATGTTATTAAGCTTTTGACCCAATTACGAAATATCGCTATTGCAGAATTTGTCAACGCAAGGAATTTAGCAAACAACCAAGTGAATGAACTGGTTGCTGCTGCGTGAACAATTTGATGCAATATGCGGGTACGATGGTTGCTCAATTCTGATTCACAACAGTAAGATCTTTATCCGACATCGGAATCATTTTTATCTCGGCATGTTTCCAGTTATGTGGAAAATACTGCATTCGTGAAATGGCATTAAAAACAAAAAGCAGGATTCTTATTGTATTATGAGGCAAGTTCATCTGCATCTTGTTACAAATTCCATCAATACCTGGAGACTTCTTCGGATTAAGCTCAGCAATTAGTCTTTGTACATCACTTGTCTTAAACTTTATGGCTCAAAGGGGTAGAGCAACTACACTCAGCAAATCAACAGCACCAGTACATGCGTTTTTGGTAAATACGGATTTTAAATGCTCAGTAAATATGTTACCTTTTTCAGTATCCCTTCTTGCCCAATCTCCGGTATATGTGCGCCGAGGTGGTTTAAACTCATGTCGTGTTTTACGCTTTTTAGCAGCGCGCCACAAAGACTAATTTGGTCCTTGTGTGACATCAAGACCTTTCAGATAATTTTGAAGAGATGATGCTTTTTCAGATGCAAGCAACTCTTGGAGTCGTTTAGTGCACTTTTTAAATCTGAATTTATGTTGAGGTGATCTGTGCTGTTGCCATACCCTTCTAGCTCTTATTTTTTCACATACGAGACGTTCAATATCCGTGGAATAAATTCTATTAAGCCCAGTCTGTAGATGGCAGGTAGTAGCATGCTCAGCAGCCTGCGTAATCATTTTGTTAAGGCTGGCAATGTTAACTTCAATATCTTCGGGTGTTCTTAGCGCAATAATTTCCGTGCAATGACTACTAAGAAAGTTTTTGGATCGCAGCCAATTAACAAGACTAATCATCTTCACATATAAGTGACGTAAACCACTCCCCAGTGGGCTACAAATTGTAATAATTGTCGGAGAGTGATCGGACGAGAGATCTAGGGAAGCTTCAACGTGAATTAATTCCCTAGAAATATTTTTCATGACGCAAAAATCTATAACATCTGGAATTTTATGTATGTCAGTATGCCAGTAAGTGGGCAGCCTCTCGAAATGACGTCCAAGCCCATTTTTAAAATTGTGTTGAACAACGCTCGACCTCTGGGAGTGATAAGACTCGATTCACAGAAATTATGTTTTGCATTATAGTCGCCAGCTGCTACGAAACCAGGGCCAAGAGATTTGTAGAAATCCTCGTATTGATACTCAGTAATTGCGAATCTGTGAGGGGAGTAAATTGATGATATCACAAAATTTGTACAAAAATGTTCAATGCCAATATTTGTTACCTGTAGATGTTCTTCACAAATGTTGTCAAGAATATAATGCTTGAGTCTTGACTTTATTGGAATTGCTGATCCACCGGAAGCTCTTCCTCTTGGGTCCTTTGAATCATATAATGTGTAACCATTGATTTTGAATATACTTCTTGAAGTCAAATGAGTTTCAGAAGCCAACATTATATCAATATTGTAGAGAATGAGACTTATCATGTATATAAGAGTTAGGGTTCAAACCAGACTTTAATGTCCTAGCTGACCTCAATTCTCTTAAACATATATTTTTATTTAATTTATTTGAGGCTTGAATAGATATAAATCTTATTCGCCTTCAAAGAAATAACTTTTTTTTATTTATTTTATATAAAATTTTATTATTTCAATTCAAAACAAGAAAAATGACAATTAATAAAAATATGTATCGCCTTTTATACAATTTTCAAAAACGAGTGTATTCATTTAAAAGGTAATTAGATTAAATTATTTAAAAAAATTATTCAGCTATAATATTTAATCAAGTATAACATTGAGCAAAACTGAAGAATATACAATGAATAACAAAACTGTCTAAAAGGCTAAATCTTAAGAAAAGTAAAATATATAGTTAAAATAAAATTATAAACAGACAACAAAATAACTTCTGCTACAGACTCCCCCTCAGCGGCTGAAATCGACCCGATGATGTCGCTGGATTTCACTTTACAATTCTAGGTCTAAGAATTCTTTTATTATTATTGACGTTATTTTCCGTTGTGCTTAAAACCTTAGGATGGGTCTCTTGTATGATTGGTTCTTTTGCTTTCTCACTTCTTGTGTGTGGATTTAATGGCGTTGCCTTTGGCCGACCTCTTTTTTGAATAGGATATATGGGAGCACTGGTAGGCCCATTATAAGACGTTAAATCGGATACATGATGAACTCTAAGAGGTACTTCTGGATTATCTTCTCTGGCAACAGTAAAACATGATCCTTTTTGACTTTTTACAATGTAAGGTCCATCTTGACGTGGTACAAGCTTTGACGTCAAATGGTTCGCACTTTTGCTCAAAACATGAGTCGCTACGAGAACTTTGTGTCTAACTTTAAAATTATCTGGATGCCGTCGTCTGTCATTTACCTAAATTTGGTTTTTCTTTTGCTGTTTCTCATCTTCTTCTCGAGCATTCTGTAAAGTATTTGCAAGAATCATAAATTTTTTTTTTTTGCATTTTTTTTATTTATTGTATCTTCAAATATGAACTAACAATAAGTATTCAAATCCTAATCTAAAATATAATTAGTAGGCCCAACCAATGTCGGACATAAGCTTTGTGATAATTATTAATAATACTTAAGTAGTGATAAGCAACAAGAGGAAAAAAGTGTTTTCAAGCAGCTTCATCATCTGGAGTGTTGAATATTAGAGCCCGTGTATCTCTCTTTTATAAGCGGATGTGTCCAGTAAAGTTCAAAATATTACGAGCAGGCGAATTAGGATGTGATTCGAGTTTTGTTAGATATTTGCCTGCGTATTTTGCATTTTCTTCAGTCACTAGTGGCATATTCAAATCACGATGTATATTTGAATTTTTGATGTACCATGGAGCCGATGTTATCATACGTAAAATTTTGTTTTGCCTTCGTTGAATTTTCTCTACATTTTAAGCTGAAGCAGTGCCCCATAGTTGAATTCCATAGCACCATATTGGCTTTAAAAGTGACTTTTATATTAAACGTTTACAGTCTAGGCTAAGTGTTGAGTTTCTACCAATCAGCCAACGTACCTGAGTTAATTTAAGTTTCATTTGTGATAGCTTAGAATCAATGTGGTGTTTCCATGTAAGTCGTCGATCAAGGTATATACCAATATATTTCATATGTGAATGTTGAGAAACAACTTGATTGTTAATCCGAATGGGGGAACAAGTATCTCTTCGTAAGGTAAATGTTACTTGAAAATACTTTTCTTCATTTACCTTGATTATCCATAAGTTTAACCAAAGCTCCATCTGGCTAATGTGTTCCTGGAGTTTGCGGGATGCCTCATCAGGAATCTCGTGCATACTAAGGCAGACTGTATCGTCAGCAAATGTGGAAGTATGGATACTACTGCTCGCAGGCATTTCACAAGTATCAATCAAATATAAAACTGGTCCCCTGTGACACACCGGATGAAATAGTTTCAGGCCAACTCTCCCTCCACAACAGTGAACTTACGGGAAATAATGTAACTTTCTAAAAGATTTAAAATGTTTATTGGTAAGTAAGTCTTCAATTTTAAAATTAGGCCTTTATGCCACACTTTATCAAATGCCTGGGAAACGGCAATAAATAGCGCAGAATAATACTTTTTCCCTCAAAAGTTCTTCTTATAAATCGAACCAATCTGTGAGTTTGTTCAATGGTGCTATGCTGACTCCTAAACCCAAATTGATGGTCTGGTATGCACCCACTACTAATTAGAATTGGGGACAATTTTATTTTGAGCAGTTTTTCGAAAAGCTTTGACATAGTTGATAGTAGACTTATTGGCCTATATGACTCAGCCTTGGTTAGATCTTTGCCCGGCTTTGGATTCATTTTGTCCTTAACAAGCTTCCAGCTATGTGGATAATACTCCAGTCGTAAAATGGCATTAGAAAAGAACAACAGGATTCTCATTGCAATACGAGGCAAGTTCATCAGCATCTGGTTACTAATTCCATCAATACCCGGAGCTTTCTTCGGGTTGAGTTCGGCAAGTATTTTTTGTAAATCACGCGTCTTAACCCTAATGTGTTGAGGGGCTAGAGCGACTACAGTCGACAAATCAGCAACACCATTACATATGTTTGGCGTAAAAACGGATTTTAAGTGCTCAGCTAATATTTTACCTTTTTCAGTATCGCTTCTTGCCCAACCTCCGGTAGATGTGCGTAGAGGTGGCTTGTACTCAACGGGTGTTTTCAGCTTTCTAGCAGCGCGCCACAAAGAGTAATTAGACGCTGGTGTGGCATCAAGACCTTCCACATAATTTTTAAGAGATGCAGTTTTTTCATATGCAAGCAACTCTTGGAGTCGTTTAGTGCACTCTTTAAACCTGATTTTATTTTATGGTGATCTGTGCTGTTGCCATTCCCTTCTAGCTCTTCTGTTTTCACGTACGTTCAATGTCTGTAGAATAAATTTTATTAAACCCAGTTCGCGTATGGGAGATAGTGGCATGTTCAGCAGCCTGTTTAATATTCTCGCTGAGATTGGCAATGTTAGATTCAATACCATCGGGTGTTCTAAGCGTTATGTTTTCCGTACAATGAGTACTGAGATATTTTTTGAACACCAGCCAATTAACACGATTGATTATCGTCACATATGGGTCAGGTAAGTTACTTCTTAATGGGCTACAAATTGTAATGATCGTTGGAGAGTGATCGGACGAAAGATCAAGAGAAGCTTGAACTTGAAATAAATCCCTAGAGATATTTTTTATGACGCCAAAATCTATAACATCCGAAATTTTTTGTATGTCAGTAGGCCAATAAGTAGGCTCACCACTCGAAATGACATCCAACCCCATTTTTGAAATAGTGTTGAACAATGCTCGACCTCTGGGTATAATAAGACGCGAACCCCAGAACATATGTTTTGAATTGTAGTCGCCAGCTGCTACAAAACAAGGTCCAAGAGATTTTTAGAAATCCCCATATTGATTCTCAGTGATTGAAAATCTGGGAGGGGAGTAAATTGATGATATAACAAAATTTGTACAAAAACTTTCAATGCCATTATTTGTTGCTTGTAGGTGTTCTTCACAAATGTTATCAAGAATATAGTGCTTGAGTCTTGACTTTATTAGAATTTCTGATCCACCGCAAGCTCTTCTTCTAGGGTTCTTTGTATCATATATAGTGTAGCCATAAATTTTAAAAAAACTTCTCGAAGTCAAATGAGTCTCAGGTACTAACATTATTTCAATATTTTTTTCCGTGAGGAAGTGCTCAAGTTCATTTTTATGATGGTGAATGCCGTTTGCGTTCCAGAAACATATTTTTAACGTGTTCATGGCTTATTAATTAATGCTTGAAGCAGAGTATTCTGCATTCGCAGCATTTCTTGCATCATGCTAGTCATAGTTGTTGTAAAATTGTTTATAGTTTGCACCAGATTATCAATAGTAGATTCAAGGCGATTAAAATTAAAGGTTGTGTCAGTATTTTTTGAATTATTTGGCGGGGAAACATTTTGTGTAGGAATTGAATTTGTCTTAGCAGCATCTGCATAAATGTGGTGTAATCTGTGGTATAAAATTTTCAGAAATAATTATTGATTATAAGTCGTGATGTGCCTCTAATGGACTTCGTAACTCCCGTCCAATTGTCAAATACACTGCAGAATATCCTGTACTTTCACATTTAGATGTATTCATTGCAAAGCGTATCATAGGCAATTTTATACTCTATTATGTGTGATCCCTTCCTACACATATAGGTAATTGTGTTTTTTAATCACGGTTCTTCCTCTCTACTGGATTCGCCTAAGGGTAATATAATGGAGTAAATGAATGTGTAATACCCAAACAATATGTAGTTTTTGCATCACAGCCGATATAAATTGGCAACCATTATCTGAGTGTATTCGTCTTGGTACCCCATAGCGTAATATAATTTCGTTTAGTATTACGATAGAACAATTTTCTGCTGTTGCTTGCTTCATGGGAAATAGCTCCACCCATCTACTACAAACATCTTCGATAACTAATATCCACTGATGGTTTTCTTTTATACGAGGCAACGGTCCAACAAGATCTATAGATATTACTTCGAATCTTTGATTACTTGATACAGTGTGATATAAGCCAGCTGATTTTAAGATTAATATTTTATATTTTTGGTATTTTTCACAGTTTTTCACATATTCAACTATTTCAGCTCTCATACCTGGCCAGTAGTAATGGGGAGTAATACGATTCGTTGTTCTTTCTATACCATAGTGACCAGCCAATGGATCATCGTGTAATCTTCTCAAAATAGCTGTACGCATTGACTTCGGAACTACTAATTGGCCATTTTCTGTATTTTGATTAGAACAGTATCGGTATAAAATACCATCGATTAATAAATAACCACGGTTTGTATAAATTGTGATGTTATCGCCATTGGTTTCAAATGCGTTTATTATTTTTTTTATATATTCGTCTTCAAGTTGAGCCTTCCTTATTTCTGCAGAGCTTTGACGTGGAAAATCTATTGAAATAAGGCAACATTCACAAGAAACATCTGTGTGCTTTAAACATGGTGGTCTTGATAACGTAGCTGCTACAACGTTTTTTCTTCCTGGTGTATACTGAAAATGTAAATTGTAATGCTGCAGTTGCAGAGCCCACCGAACTAAGCGACCAGTTTGTGATTTAAGGCTAAAAACCCATTTCAGAGGTTGATGATCCGTTAAAACAGAAATCTCGGAACCTTCTACATATATAGCCGCGAAATTTTTTGATTGCCCAAACGACTGCTAGTGCTTCTCATTCTGTCGTTGACTAATTCCTTTCTGCAGGAAGTAATAGTCTACTAGCATATTCAACTGGGTGTTCTTCTTCCTTCTCCCCCTGGAGTAAAACAACCCCAAGTGCATAATTGCTAGATCTGTTTTTATTATAAATGATTTTGTCTCATCTATTTGATGTAATACAGCTGAAGATGCTAAAAGAGTTTTTAGTTTTTCAAATGCGACATTTTCTTCAGCAGTCCACTTCCATTTACATTTTTCTTCGTTAATATAGATAAAGGTTTTGAAATTTGTGCAAAATTCGGTATGAAACGACGATACCATGAACAAGTTTGTAAGAACGATATAAGTTGCTTGAGACTTTTAGGATATGGTCCTTGAAGAATAGCTGCTGTTTTTTCGGAATCTGGCTTAATTCCATTTGTGGTTAATAAATGACCAAGATATTTTACTTCTGGCTTACAGAGATAGCATTTTTCTCTGCTTTACTGAAATTTAAACTATTCTATTCTTTCAAATGTTTTCCTTAGATCAGCAATGTGGTCTTCAAAACTGCTAGAGCAAATAATTATATCATCAAGATATGCCAGTAAAATTATTTGTGGAAGACCAGATCTAAATTTCTCTATAAATCTCTGAAAGGTTGATGGCGCATTTTTGAGACCCAATGGCATTCTATTGAAAACGAAAATTCCAAAAGGCGCAGTAAGTGCTGTTTTCTTTCTATCTACTTCAAAAACTTTTATTTCCCAATAGCCCGACTTTAAGTCAATTGTTGCCATAAATGGGGTTGCTTTTGCAGCATGTAATAAATCATCCATACGCGGCAGTGGATATTTATCACTTACTGTAATGGCATTCAACCGACGATAATATACGCAAACTCTTATTCTTCCATCCTTCTTTGGAATAAGCACTACTGGAAATGCCCAGGGAGATTCTTCTTCTTTAATTATGCATTTCTCAATCATTTCATCAATTTCAATTTTGAATTTTTCTGTCATTTTAGGAGATATTCGATATGGTGCGCATGCAATTGGTGCATGTGATTCAATATCTATATAATGTTCTACATGTGGAATTGGATCTGAACTATCTTCAAAAATGTTTTGAAACGTTTGGAGTAAATCACCTAAGACTTTTTGTTCATTACTTGACAAATTACAGCCTTCTGAATCTCTTAGTCTGCAATCAAAAGTATTTATTTAAAATGAAGATTCAATTTTCCTCTTTGAGGTTTCTTCGGGCTTAATCCTTTTGAGTGGTGGAAACAAGTCCCAATCGTAAACATCAGTATTTTTTCCTTCTGGAATGCTACCTTCGAAGATTTTATCGATTTCTTTAGGTGAAAACTGAAAAGATGGGGACATATTTTCGTTTTCCAGTGTATTATGGCCTTCAAAAGCAACTGAATTTGTGTTTTCAAACCAATGTAAAAAATTATCGAAAGATGTATTATCTGTAATCTTGATTTGTTTTATTGGCATAATTTTAGTGATTTTATGTTTGTCCATTTTAAATTCAAAAGTTGTTTTTGGGTCATCTTTAAAATACCAGTTTCGTTGAGCTAAGTCAAGGACGATTCCAGCCTGCTCTAAAAAATCCATTCCAATACGAGTACGATTTCCTCTGGCTTTTGGTAAAAAAATAAAACGAATACCTTCGCCTATTATAATATTCACAAAAGTCAAATAAACAGTTTCTTCACGTGGAATACCATCAGATAAAATAATTTCTGCTGAAACTTTTTGAAATTCAACATCTTTTTCTTTTAATTTATGAAAAAGAGCATATTCTGCAATACTTGTTCGGGCAGCAGTATCAAAATAGGCTTCTCCATTAAGACCATTCATGTTGATATCCACTATCGGTACATTTTTACCTACAATTGTTGTGTTAACAGCATTAAAATCGAGTTTTTTTTGGGCTATTCATTACGCTTTTATTATTACAATTAGGACAATTGGACCTGTAATAACCAGCAAATCCACAACCATAACAATTCAGAGCATTTTCTTGAATTTTTGGTTTGCGTTGTCTGTCAGCTTCTATTCTCTTAAAATATACTTCTGCAGTATGGTTTTTCTTCCTGCAAAACGAACAATATACTGATATTTTTTCTGTTTGAGGAATGGCTTTATTGGTTAATTTCTGAGTTTCTTTCATTAAAACTTCAATTTCTCTGGCTTTCCTTAAGATATCCTGGAAATTATTTACTGTTTATCTAGGGATTTTATCCCTTATTATTATAAGTAGTTGGGAAAAAATCACATTTAACATTGTTCTTTCCGACAAATTTTCTGACAATTGGGCAAATAATCTACGTTTTCTGCATACAAAATTGTCAATTGATTCAAACATCTTTTGTTTTTTTTTTTTTGATAAATTTCAGAAAATAAACGCCAATCTAGTTTAGGTGGTGAGAAAGCATTTTTCAACAAATCTATTGCTTTTCCAAAATTTGTTGCTTCATTTTTAACTCCTTGCCATCAAGATGAAGCATAGCCTTCCAGTAACAATGGCAGGCTAATTAATGCAAGGGAATCGGAAACATTTTCTGAATCTTTATATACTAATTGTAGCAATAAAATCTTAAACTTTTGTAGTATTTCTTCCACCATTGAAGCGAGCATTGTAATTTGCAAAAGTATTTTTCGTTTCAGGTTTCCTATTCATACCTCCTAACAATTCTCCAAACTAATCTTGCGTAAGAGTAATATTAACAGAATTAGTAGAATTTCCCAATGGCAATGTATTCTGTGCAGTATCACATGGGTTTTCTTCATCAACTGGTAATGCCGCTGACAATTCAGGGTCTACCGGATCTTCATTTCGATTCACCAAATTCTTTGACATATTACGAATCCAAGCACCAGTGTTCTCAAGGCTTCTAATCATTTCGCTTGATTTTAATTTTATTCAATTTATTCGTTATATTTTCTATTTTTTATACTAGTATCACAAAGAATCACACAAATAACAAATAAAAGCAAATACTTTACCTCCAAATTTTATTTTATTTTGAAGACATCAACTATAGAATTGACCTTTACAATTAGTAAATTGGCTGAACGTGTTTGATACAGCTTCAACTTGATTTGGAGATTTCTTAATTTCGTTGGGCGCCAATGTAGAAAATGAGACTTATCGTATATATAAGAGTTAGGGTTCAAACCAGACTTTAATGTCCTAGCTGACCTCAATTCTCTTATACATATATTTTTATTTAATTTATTTGAGGCTTGAATAGATATAAATCTTATTCGCCTTCAAAGAAATAACTTTTTTTTATTTATTTTATATAAAATTTTATTATATCAATTCGAAACAAAAAGAATGACAATTAATGAAAATATGTACAATAAATAAAATTATACAATTTTCAAAAATGAGTGTATTCATTTAAAAGGTAACTAGATTAAATTATTTAAAAAAAATATTCAATTATAATATTTAATCAAGTATAACATTGAGCAAAATTGAAGAATATACAATGAATAACAAAACTGTCTAAAAGGTTAAATCTTAAGAAAAGTAAAATATATAGTTAAAATAAAATTATAAACAGACAACGAAATAACTTCTCCTACAATATTTTTTCCGTGAGGAAGTGCTCAAGTTCATTTTTATGTTGAAGAATGCCGTTTGCGTTCCAAAAACATATTTTTAACGTGTTCATGGCTTGTTAATTAATGCTTGAGTAGTAGTAGTAGTAGTAGAGTATTCTGCATGTTTGTTGTAAAATTATTTAAAGTTTGGACCAAATTGTCAATAGTAGCTTCAAGGCGATTAAATTAAAGCCTGAGTTTGCATGCGTTGAGTTACTTGGAGGTGGCAATTTTCTTTGCAGTCAAACATTTTTTCGAATATATATTCGACCGGCACCTTACACTTATATCTGATAATCAACCGATTATGCGTATTTTTCATCAGAATTCGAAATTGCCGAAAATGACTTCTCAGCGCTTGCAACGTTTTGCAGCCTATTTATTTGGTTTTGACTATGAGCTGGTATGTAAGAAAGGCGTTGAGAATACAAACGCCGATTGTCTTTCCAGGGCACCAAACTCTAAAGTTTTTATCGAATAGTCAATTAACACAGAGGTATACATAATATGTAGTGAAAGCGTAAATCAAACTAGCAGCTCCAAAATAAAATTTAAAACCCTTCAGTATGAAACCAGCTGGGATACGAAACTATTACAAATAATGCAAAGGCTCTAAAACGGCAAAAATAAGTATAAAATAACAACATTGAATCAGAGCTTACAATAGATAGTGGTATTTTGTTTCAAGGCCAAAGAGTCGTAGTGCCGAAATCGCTTCAACAATACGTTTTGCAAGAACTTCATTATACACATCTAGGCATCACTAAAATGAAGCAGCTGGCTCGTAGATATGCCTACTGGGAGCACATGGACAAAGAATTCGAAGCGATGGTGCGGTCTTGTGAATCTTGCACAGACGTACGTAGCTCCCCTAAAAAAGTAGAATTACACCCATGGGAGGAGCCGGAGGTAAACTACCAAATAGTACATATAGATTATGCTGGACCCTTCCAGGGATATTTCTTCCTCGTCATAATCGATGCAATGTCCAAATGGGCGAAAGTAGGGGTATGCAATCATGATCCATCCTCACTTTCAACAATAGACATTCTAAAATCTGTTTTCTCCAGGAATGGATTTCCAGTCGTTTTAGTATCGGACAATGCAGCCATTTTTACAAGTATGGAATTTAAAACCTTCTGCAATAATTTCGGCGTTTTTCAAAAATATATAGCCCCTGGTAATCCTGCTACAAATGGACCGGCGGAGAGGAATGTCCAAACTTTCAAACATAGATTAATGTCAATGAAGGAAGGAACAGTTCCACTTGATCAAAAAGTCCAGGAAATACTTTTTAAATACCGTGCTACACCTCTCAAGAATATTAAAACACCGTCCGAACAGTATGTGGGAAGACAGATTCGCAGACAGCTGAGGGTAGGGGACCAGAGTACAGGCCCGTTATTACACGGCAAATAAATTGGTCTGTAAGCTAGGAACAGTAACTAGGGAACTCGGGAAACTTCATTATATGGCGACGTTAGACAATGGGTTTGTTTTTAAGAGACACATAAACCAACTTTGCTCGACAAACGTTCAACCCAAATTCCCTGGTTGTGCAAGAGATCAGAGTCCAACTGCATCTGATGCTGATAAGATTGAACAGCCTGCCAGAATGGCTGACGTGGTATTTATGTCAAATGATACTTCAAACCAACAGCCGTCAAAAACAAATCAGCAAGCTACCTTACCTCAACAATCGCTTACTACAAATCAACAAGCCACTTCAAATCAACATATGCTTACATTAAATCCAGAACTGCTTACTCAAAATCAACAAGGCATGCTCAGTCAGCCACCGTTGACTACAAACCAACAACCTGTAACTAGAGAGCTGGGACCAAACAGATCCCGCAAGACTCCGACTTATCTAGCTGATTACGTTGTAGATTTAGACTGAGCAGGTGATATAACATTGTAACGTTCTTTATAGGGCGAGAGAGTTGCCATCACTGAATCTGGCAACCTTAGGCTACTATATTAATCGAGTAATTGTATACCTTAGTAATCGTTAAATTAACTACTCTGTTTTCCACCATTTTTAAGATTCATTAATTTTATGCCTACATTCTTGACACACACGTGTTTTATTTCAATAAAGATATTATTATATATGTATTAAATAAGAGAACGGCCTTGTTATTTTTTATTGGAGTTACAACAGCGGTTATGTTACAAACGTTGATTTTTCGCTTATAATAAAATGACGATGCAAGCCCTTTAGGAAGGTTGACAACGCTTTGCAAATCAAAACATACAACAACAGAAAAAGTGTGTTGTTTTCGGCAATCTACGTCACGTTCCATTTTAGGCCTTTCGTTTCATTTCTGTTAGTATAGAATTTTTAAATTTCATCCTCCGTTGGATTATTTGTTATTGAAAATTTGTAGGAAAAATGCGACCGCACAGTGGGGACTTTTGCAAAATCAATGGTACTAAATCTGGAACTTCTAAGGTACTGATTGGATTTATATGAAACTTCGAACATCCATAAAAGAGAACCTAGGCCTTATAACACATGTCCTGGCAGCCGTCTGTCTGGCTTAAGATGGACAGGAGATACAGTGGGCCTAAGTTGACCACATGTAACAAAAAAAAGCAATGTGAGTCCGATCACAGAGGAGATGTGTAAACATCTAGTAATGAAATTTTTTTTAAGTTGGTACTTATGTTTTTAGTATCTTTTTTTAAACTAATTAATTAAAAGTATCAAAACTTTCAATATTGTATATACATATGAATTTGTTGGTTTTTGTTTGTTTTATTAATCTTATTTGGTTAGTAAATGGGCACATTGCAGTATATGTAAAGGGTGTTTTTTTTAGAGGTATAGAACTTCGAATTGAAATAAAACACAATAAAATCGTTTTAATTTCCATCATGGCTTTATGGCTTAATGGCTTTATTGGAAGGATAATTTTATGCCATTAATGTTTAAATATGATTTCGGGCATGTGGCCGCCGCGGCTGGCTCGAATAAAGCCAATTCTACAGGTCCAATTTTCAACCACTTTTTCGAGCATATGGGGCCGTATGTTGGCAATAACGCCACGAATGTTGGCTTCCAAGTCCCCTAACGTTTCTGGTTTGTTGGCGTAGACGAGCGACTTCACATATCCCCAAAGAAAATAATCCAATGGTGTCAAATCACACGATCTTGGTGGCCAATTGACAGGTCCATTCCGCGAAATTATGCGCTCATCGAATGTTTCCTTCAATAAATCGATTGTGACGTGCGCTGTGTGGCATGTAGCGCCATCTTGTTGGAACCACAACTCATCCACATTCATGCCATCCAATTCGGGAACAAAATAGTCGGTTATCATGGCTCTATACCGGTCTCCATTAACGGTAACTGACTCTCCAGCATTATTTCGGAAGAAGTATGGCCCAATGACTCCACCAGCCCATAGAGCACACCAAACAGTCAGTTTTTGTGGATGTAATGGCATTTCAAGGGTCTCATGTGGATTCTCTTTACTCCAAATGCGGCAATTTTGCTTGTTGACGTAGCCATTCAACCAAAAATGAGCCTCATCACTGAACAAAATTTTGCGATGAAAATTAGCATCGAGATCAATCTCATTTTCGGCCCGTACACCAAAATCACGACGCATTGCATGGTCTCGCGGCTTTAATTCTTGCACAAGCTGGATCTTGTAAGGTCGCAAGCCAAGATCTTTGCGCAAAGTCTTTCATAAAGTTGATGGACAAAGCTCCAATTGCTGTGCACGGTGGCGAATCGATTCATTCGGGTCCTCTTCAACACTTTGCTCTACAGCGGCAATTGTTTCTTCGGTGCGCACTGTTCGACGTCTCTGCGGATGCGTATTATCACATAGAGTAAACGTAGTGCGAAAACGATCCATGGTTAACCGAATTAATTGCTCTGATGGACGATTATGTCGACCATAAAATGGACGGAGCTCGCGGTAAACTTCGCGAACAGAACCATTATTTTCGAAATAAATTTGCACGATTTGCAAGCGTTGTTCTTTTGTCAACCTGTTCATGATGAAATGGCAAACCAAACTAAATATTAATCACTTGACAGCTGACAAAATGGCCGCCAGTTAAAAAGTGATGCCAACTTAAAGTTCTATACCTCAATAAAAAACACCCATTATATGTACTGCATTCAAAATTGCAGTAAGCAGTAAATTTACTGATTACTAAAAAAATTCAGTAAATTTTTACTGCTAATGAAACTTAATTTGCATTACCAGTAATCACAATAAAATTGTAGCAAGTGGCTAAGTTTTTTCATTCAAATTTTGAAACTTTTGTATGACAAACATTTAGCCACTTGGTAGAATTTCATTATGAATACGGGCATTACTGATTACTGAAAATTCAATGCACCTCATCATATAACAAATCATTTAGGCAATTTATAAAAATTGTAGAAAAAAAATTTTCGTAATCAGTAAAACTTTACTTGTTAAACATTTTTTATTGATTTTACTGAAACTTTAGTGGTACTGCAGGGCTCATCTATGGTAAATGCCTTTACTTTTACTTTTTAATTCCTGTTGCTCATCGTTTAGTTGTTGCTGTTCTTGTTGTTGTGTACGCATTGCAATTAAAATAAATTCAGTAAAGTGCGACTTTGACTCGCACACATTCAGTTTTGATCATTTTTTTTATTAAGCTTTATTCCTTTTTTAAGTTTTTTCAGTTTAAACGATTTTTTTTCAGTTTTATCGCTTTTTTCTCGTTTTGGCGTTCTTTCATTTTGTCGATTTTTTTCATTTTGGCGATTTTTTTCTGTTCTGTTGGGGTTTTTTTTCATTTTGGCGATTTTTTTTCTGTTTTTGGGTTTTTTTTTAATTGGAGCGATTTTTTCATATTGGCGATTTTTTTGTTTAAGGAATTTTTCATTTTGGCGATTTTTCCAATTTTTCGCGATTTATTTTTGTCCTTCAGTTCTCGTTGAACCTTTATAGTGAAGAGACATTAAGGCGGATTTTTTTTTTTTACATACATACAAACGAAACAAATACATATAAAAAACAACAAAATCAAAAATCATACAAAAAATATTCGTAATACATATTCACCTTGATAAATAAGCTTATTGGCTTTACTAATATTTTTTACATAGCAAGAAATAGCAAAAACAAAAAAAACCGTAAACACAAACAAAGTTCCCTTGAGGAATAATACTCTGTATGAGTACCTCAAAGAAAAAAAATTTTGAAGTGAAATGCAGAAATGCTTATTTTACTGTGAGTTCTGAAACTCTTAATGAAAAAAATATAAATAATAAGTCTGATGAAAATCTTTTTTTAACGGCAAAGCCAATTTTTCGTCAGCGATCAACTTCGCTTTGTCCAATGCCAACTAGTGAATCGTTAACATTACCATTGCCTAGTATATACTTCTTCATTTAAGTCTGCGATATCATCCGCATCGGGCTCGCCTTCATCACTAAACCAAGTTATCACTACAGATAACAGTAGCTCAAAACCCAAGGTACAAGTGGGAATGGACAGATATATAACAGTGGTAAAGCGTGGGCGAAGCCCAAATTCTTCAAAAATTTCATCTGCCCCAAAGATGTCTAGGGATAACAGCACATCATCTACCAATCGTCAAAATCGTTTTTCATTATTGCAAGACACCGACGACAAGCCAAATCGCAAAAGTCTTTTAAGCCACCACCTATTTATCTGAGAGAAAAAATTCTAATGCGCTTATAAAAAAACTACTGTCGACCATTGGTGAAAATACTTTTCACATCATTCCAATTAAACGAGGTAATATTGATGAAACTAAAATCCAAATATATAATGAAAAAGATTTCCGAAAAATTGTTAGTGAATTCGAAAAAAATAAAACAAATTTTTACACATACCAACTTAAGAGTGCTAAAGGCCTACAGATAGTATTAAAGGGCATAGATTCATATGTTGAACCCGAAGAAGTAAAATGTGCACTTGTCGACCAAGGATTCAAGGTAAAAAATGTTACCAACATATTTAATAGAGAAAAGGTCCCCCAACCCCTATTTCGGGTTGAACTGGAGCCGAATGACATACAATTGAAAAAAATGAAGCCCATCCAGTTTATAACGTAAAGTATCGAAAAATCACAGTTGAAGAGCCACGTAAGCGTTCAGGTCCCGTACAGTGCCATAATTGCCAAGAATATGGCCATACGAAAACTTACTGCAAGTTACCTACAGTGTGTGTTATCTGCGGTGAATTGCATGGTACTGCTAGCTGCACTAAGCCAAAAGATCAAGCAGAAAAAAATGTAGTAATTGTGGAGGTAATCACACAGCTAACTATAGAGGGTGCCCTGTATATTCTTTCGTTAAACAGGCTATGGGTCAAAAACCCAAGTTAACTCCAGCTCTACAAGTAAACGCGAACTCCGACACTTTTGCTCAAATCAGCCAACCAGTTACTTCACGTGTATCGTATGCTGATGCTGCTAAGACTAGTTCAATTCCCACGCAAAATGTTCCACCGCCAAATAATTCAACGAATTCAAACTCAAGCTTTAACTTTAGTCGCCTTGAAGCTACTATTGAGAATCTGGTGCTAACTATAAACAACTTTACTACAAATATGACAAGTATGATGCAAGAAATGCTGCGAATGCAGAATACACTGCTTCAAGCATTAGTTAATAAACCATGAACACGTTAAAAATATGTTTCTGGAACGCAAACGGCATTCGCCAACATAAAAATGAACTTGAGCACTTCCTCATGGAAAAAAATATTGATATAATGTTGGTTTCTGAGACTCATTTGACCTCAAGAAGCTTATTTCAAATAAATGATTACACTTTATATGATACAAAGGACCCGAGAGAGAGAGCATGTGGCGGATCAGAAATTCTGATTAAGTCAAGCACTATGTCCTTGACAACGTTAGTGAAGAATATTTGCAAGCAACGAATATTTTCGTAGAAAATTTTTGTGCGAATTTCGTGATATCATCAATTTACTCACCTCCCAGATTTTCAGTTACCGAAGATCAGTATGAGAAGTTCTACAATTCGCTTGGATCTTGTTTCGTGGCAGCTGGTGACTACAATGCAAAACATACGTACTGGGGATCGCATCTTGTTACACCTAGAGGTCGAGCCTTGTTCAATACAATTTCAAAAATGGGCTTAGATGTCATTTCGAGTGGGGAGCCTACTTACTGGAATACTGACGTAAGAAAAATTCCAGATGTTATAGATATATATATAGATATATATAGATATTCATAGGGACTTAATTCATGTAGAGGCATCTCTAGATCTGTCCTCCGATCACTCTCCAACAATAGTTACAATTTTCAACCCACTAAGGAGTGATTTAACTAACTCATATGTGAAGATGATTAATGGAATCAACTGTCTGGTATTCAAAAAATATCTTAGTAGTCACTGCGTAGAAAGCATTCAGCTTAGATCATGCGATGATATTGAATTTAACATTGCCAATCTTAACGAAAATATTAAACAGGCTGCTGAACACGCCACTACCTCCTATCCGCAGACCGGCTTTAACAGAATTTATTCTACGGAAATAGAACGTCTTGTATGTGAAAAAAGGAGAGCTAGAAGAGAATGGCAACAACACAGATCACCCCTAAATAAAATCAGACTTAAAGAATGTACTAAACGACTCAAAGAGCTGCTATCGTCGGAAAAAACTGCACTACTGGAAAAGTATTTAGAAGGTCTTGATGTAACGTCCGCATCTAATTACTCTTTATGGCGCGCTACTAGAAATCTTAAACGACCCGTTCATCTTAAATCACCATTGCGTACTGCGACCGGAGGCTGGGCAAGAAGTGAGCATTTAAAATCTGTATTCACTCCCAATTCATGTACGGATGCTGCTGATTTACCGAGTGTAGCTTCTCTACCCCCTCGTCCCTTAAGGTTTAAGATGCGTGAAGTACAAAAAGTAATTGCTGAACTCAACCCGAAGAAAGCTCAAGGTATTGATGGCATTAGTAACAAAATGCTCATGAACTTGCCTCATATTGCAATAAGAATCCTGCTATTTACTTTCAATGCTATTTTAAGAATGCAGTATTTTCCACATAACTGGAAACTGGCCAAGATCAAAATGATTCCAAAGGCGGGCAAAGATCTTACCAAGACTGAGTCATATAGGCCTATAAGCTTACTATCTACAATCTCAAAGCTTTTCTAAAAGCTGCTCATGACTAAATTGTCCAAAATTTTAACTGATAATGGGTGCATCCCGGACCATCAATTTGGCTTTAGAAGTCAGCACAGCACGATTGAACAAACGCATAGACTGGTCCAAGTTGTAAGAAGAACATTTGAAGAAAAGAAGTATTGTTCTGCTCTCTTTATTGATGTTTCTCAGGCGTTTCATAAAGTATGGCACGAAGGCATAGTTTTAAAATTGAAGACATATCTGCCAATAAACATTCAAAAGCTTTTGGAAAGTTATATTATTATATCACTGTTGTGGAAGGAGAGTTCACGAGTTTGCCCGAATCTGTATCTTCTGGTGTGCCCCAGGGTAGTATTCTGGGTCCTGTCTTGTATTTAATATATACTTGTGATATGCCTGTGAGCAATAATATCCATATTTCTACTTTTGCCGATGATACAGCCTGTATTATATTTTAATTTATATTTAGTCCCGCAGGAAAGCAACATATTCGAGCCGGTTCTGAAAATTACGGTGATTTCACAAACAAAGTAGTAATAGCTGGCTTGTTACTGGAATTTTATTGTATATTAAGTTTTTGTCATGTATAATTTCTGGAACGCAAACGGCATTCGCCAACATAAAAATGAACTTGAGCACTTCCTCATGGAAAAAAATATTGATATAATGTTGGTTTCTGAGACTCATTTGACCTCAAGAAGCTTATTTAAAATAAATGGTTACACTTTATATGATACAAAGGACCCGAGAGAGAGAGCATGTGGTGGATCAGCAATTCTGATTAAGTCAAGACTCAAGCACTATGTCCTTGACAACGTTAGTGAAGAATATTTGCAAGCAACGAATATTTTCGTAGAAAATTTTTGTGCGAATTTCGTGATATCATCAATTTACTCACCTCCCAGATTTTCAGTTACCGAAGATCAGTATGAGAAGTTCTACAAATCGCTTGGATCTTGTTTCGTGGCAGCTGGTGACTACAATGCAAAACATACGTACTGGGGATCGCGTCTTGTTACACCTAGAGGTCGAGCCTTGTTCAATACAATTTCAAAAATGGGCTTAGATGTCATTTCGAGTGGGGAGCCTACTTACTGGAATACTGACGTAAGAAAAATTCCAGATGTTATAGATTTTGCCGTCACGAAAAATATTCATAGGGACTTAATTCATGTAGAGGCCTCTCTAGATCTGTCCTCCGATCACTCTCCAACAATAGTTACAATTTTCAACCCACTAAGGAGTGATTTAACTAACTCATATGTGAAGATGATTAATGGAATCAACTGGCTGGCATTCAAAAAATATCTTAGTAGTCACTGCGTAGAAAACATTCAGCTTAGATCATGCGATGATATTGAATTTAACATTGCCAATCTTAACGAAAATATTAAACAGGCTGCTGAACACGCCACTACCTCCTATCCGCAGACCGGCTTTAAAAGAATTTATTCTACGGAAATTGAACGTCTTGTATGTGAAAAAAGGAGAGCTAGAAGAGAATGGCAACAACACAGATCACCCCTAAATAAAATCAGACTTAAAGAATGTACTAAGCGACTCAAAGAGCTGCTATCGTCGGAAAAAACTGCACTACTGGAAAAGTATTTAGAAGGTCTTGATGTAACGTCCGCATCTAATTACTCTTTATGGCGCGCTACTAGAAATCTTAAACGACCCGTTGATCTTAAATCACCATTGCGTACTGCGACCGGAGGCTGGGCAAGAAGTGATAGTGAGAAAGGTAACTTATTTTCTGAGCATTTAAAATCTGTATTCACTCCCAATTCATGTACGGGTGCTGCTGATTTACCGAGTGTAGTTTCTCTACCCCCTCGTCCCTTAAGGTTTAAGATGCGTGAAGTACAAAAAGTAATTGCTGAACTCAACCCGAAGAAATCTCCAGGTATTGATGGCATTAGTAACAAAATGCTCATGAACTTGCCTCATATTGCAATAAGAATCCTGCTATTTATTTTTAATGCTATTTTAAGAATGCAGTATTTTCCACATAACTGGAAACTTGCCAAGATCAAAATGATTCCAAAGGCGGGCAAAGATCTTACCAAGACTGATTCATATAGGCCTATAAGCTTACTATCTACAATCTCAAAGCTTTTTGAAAAGCTGCTCATGACTAAATTGTCAAAAATTTTAACTGATAATGGGTGCATCCCGGACCATCAATTTGGCTTTAGAAGTCAGCACAGCACGATTGAACAAACGCATAGACTGGTCCAAGTTGTAAGAAGAACATTTGAAGAAAAGAAGTATTGTTCCGCTCTCTTTATTGATGTTTCTCAGGCGTTTGATAAAGTATGGCACGAAGGCCTAGTTTTAAAATTGAAGACATATCTGCCAATAAACATTCAAAAGCTTTTGGAAAGTTATATTATTGATAGGAAGTTCACTGTTATGGAAGGAGAGTTCACGAGTGTGCCCGAATCTATATCTTCTGGTGTGCCCCAGGGTAGTATCCTGGGTCCTGTCTTGTATTTAATATATACTTGTGATATGCCTGTGAGCAATAATATCCATATTTCTACTTTTGCCGATGATACAGCCTGTATGAGTGTGCACGAAAACCCTTATGAGGCATCCCGCAATCTCCAGGAACATATCACTCAGCTGGAAATATGGTTGAACTTATGGAGAATTAAAGTCAATGAACAAAAGTGTGTCCATATAACGTTCACCCTAAGAAGAGATACTTGCTCCCCCATTCGAATCAACAATCAAAATATTCCTCAACATTCCCAAGTGAAATACCTTGGTATACACCTTGATCGAAGACTTACATGGAAACATCATATTGACTCTAAGTTAACTCAGATGAAACTTAAGTTAACTCAAATATATTGGTTGATTGGCAGAAACTCAACACTCAGCTTAGACTGCAAACTTTTACTATACAAGTCGCTTTTGAAGCCAATATGGTGCTACGGAATTCAGTTATGGGGCACTGCTTCAGCTTCCAATGTCGAGAGAATCCAACGAAGGCAAAACAAAATTTTACGGTTAATAACATCGGCTCCATGGTATATCCAAAATTCTATTATACATCGTGATTTAAATATGGCACTAGTGACTGAAGAAATTGCAAAATACGCAGGCAAATATTTAACAAAACTCGAATCACATCCAAATCCGCTTGCTCGTAATATTTTGAACTTTACTGGACACATCCGATTAAAAAAGAGGGACACACAGGCTCTTATACCTAACACTCCAGATGGGACTACTTGAAAATACTTTCCCCCCCTCTTTTTTTTATTATTACTACTAATGTATTATTTATAACTACCACTAAGTTTATGTCCGACACTGGTCGGGCCTAATAATTTTTTTTTATAGATTTAAGATTTGAATACTTATTGTTAGTTCATATATGAAGATCCAATAAATAAATACATGCATTAAAAAAAAAAAAAAAATGTATAATGGAATTTTTAATTCTAACTTCGATCGCTATAAATCGTGAAATTTACAAAAGCAACGATTTAGCTTTTATTAATTTTTTTTAAATCACCGTGATTTGACATGTCGTGATTTGCAAAATAGACCCGATTGTACTGAAAAAGAAAAAGTTTAAAAGAGATCACTTAAAACTTAAATGCGCTCTCCTGAAAAACTGCCAAATTAGGCTCAAAAGCTTTTTATTTATCGCCATTGATATTAACTTCCAACAATATTAACTGCATGTAGAGCAAAATGTCATTCAGTAACCAATTTCAAGATTTTGTACTGACACAAAAGAGATAGCCGAAAACGGATTGCACATTTGAAAAATTTGGGATCGAAAATGTAAGATGGCATGCTTAAATGTATGTACATGCACAAGCCCTGCCTGTTGTTGTATACAATGCAATTAGTTGACGAACTTTGTTTAAAAGCTGCAAAAATGTTAGTGCATGTGTTGTAAATAAAATGATTACAGTGTTGCCATTGAGTTTACACATGGATGTGTTTCCAATTACACATTGAAGAAAAGTAAACTAACCATTGGTAGGTTAAAATGAAAACAAAAATAAATGAAAATAGAACATAAAGTAGCATTACACTCAGATTATACATGAATGTAATTACATGGCCTACTCATGAGAGTAATTGCACACTCTGTGTAATTACACACGTATTGGCAACACTGAATGACTATAACCATTCATGAATGCCGCGTCTGCAATTGAACTTTAGTTACCCTGTTATTGTTATTGTTAGATGTGAAAGGCATCTGTTTCTGACAATTATACGTTTGTTTATATCAACAAAATGAATGCGTTTTGTGGTGTTGTAATTTTGTTGTAGTCGTGCATGTACCTAGTATAATTTAACCATGGCCTAAATTAAAATATTATATACATACCATTAATGCCAATTTAGCAATTTTTCGTAATCTAGTTATAAGTCATTTTTTAGACACTTTTATTTTAATTTGGTAATTTTTATCAATATTTCCACAAAATAAATTTTTGCGATTTTTTATAAAAAAAAATAAATAAACCGAGTAATATAATGTTGTTTTCGCATTATTATCAATACACAAAAATGTAGTTTAAAAATGTGTTTAATCATGTGTTATTAGTTTTAAATATAAAATTTCCAATTAACAACACAATACAAGCTTTAGCTAAATTGGTAACAAAAATATTTGCTACTCCTTTCTTTTAATCATGGAAATATCGTTGTACGTTGTCGGGTCTAGTTTTGGCTTATGATATCAATAAAACAAATATCATAGAAATATAAATTAAAGTTGAAATAAAAGTTAAAAAATAGGACATTTTCAGTTAATCCCACGATATCACACTTTAACGTTCTCTAAATTATATGAGTCAATCACTTTCCGTTTCTAACGATAGCCATATACCCTTTGTGAAATATCTATGTACATTGCCACATCAGCTATTTTATACATTCATGGTCAAATGGGAATAAAAAATCGTTCAAATGTGTAAATTGTGGTTTAAAAAATTAAGCTCTGTTCTAACCCTGCAGAAAGTGCGAATAGTGAAAATGTACTGAGTCGCTTTTGACTTTGTCACCAGTACTACTCTACAATTATTCCCCATACAATACTTTATGCTATAGACATTTAGCATGTGCTTGTCATTGAAAATCTACTAGTAACACTAAAACAATTGACTAGGTAGTGAATTCATAGTTCTTATGGGAACATGGAGACATACCAACCAGACATTTACTGGTACATTTCTATACCTTACGTACATACAAATTTATGTATATTGACAAGTTGTTGCAAAAATCCACCAGAAATACGCTACATCTGTTTTCTCTATTTTTTTTTTATACTGACGAACAGAAGAGAAATTGTAGACAATGTAACTACTACTAGAATTTTAGCGTTGACATAGAGCCACTTGGCCAGTCTGACTGAAGGGAATTCACCTATCACACACGAGAACAATTGTGCTGGCATAACATGCTAGTTTTTTGGTGAGAGATGTTTGTGTATGCACAGAGAAAACAGTGCCTGCTAAATACCTCATAAAATAGAACAAAATTAATAAGATATCTCTATGGTTTTTTTTTTCAATACGGAAATCTTATTAATTTCATAGAGAAAACCTTTTTGAAAAAATCGAGAAGAAATCTTGTAGTTTTTATGAGGTTATTTTACTGATTTTTTTAAATATGGTTTTCTTCTTGATTTTATGAGGCAACCTCATAAAAAGAAAAAAAATATGTCTTTATTCTTCGTGCTTTGCTTATGTATTTTCATTTAAATTCTATACCATATACTTATGTATGTATGTAGTATATGTAGATGTTATTTATTCCCTGCAGTCAGATTATTATTCGATTATTTTAGTATTAGTATTAGTTTCTATGCCTACTACGCTTATTTTTCTTTTTTGATTTTCAAAAATACTATTATTTGTGAATTCTCAAATAGTTCTTGAAAGTCTGTGCATAAGATAAGAGGTTTGTGACTATTCAAAATGTGTGGTTGAAGTCTACTGATGATTTGTTACAGCAACAATGAAATATATAGACAACGCTGAACCACTAGCAAATAAATTTCAAATTAAAATTAATAAAAATAGATTTTTCCTACATTAGTAGACAATTGTTAACATCATTTTAACCCTTTCCAAATTTCCTAGTGTTGGAAGACTTCACACATTGCACCAATTCCAAAAAGTGGCAGTCAGATTACAAACAACCAAGGGTGCCAGCAAAAAGGCACGGATTAGTGATGAAGCTACAAACGCTTATTACCATCATAAAAATAAGTTGGATGAAGATTCCGGAATTTCACACTTATACATCAAGTAAAAACAGCTACATGGAAAAATTTGTGCCGATAACTTAGAACATGATCTCAACAAATACATGTTAGAAGAATACAACATTGAGGACAAGTACATTAAGGTCCAAGAAAGACAAGAGATAGCCGTGTCACCAACTCAAAAAAATCTTCAGTCCATATACCGGATGTAACAATACCACACTTTTATGGAGACTACTTGCAATGGCGTGTTTTCTATGAGCTATTCAATGAAATCATTTATAAGAACCCTATGCCGACAATAACGAAAATGTGGTTCTTGAAGACTAATGTGAAGGGTGAAGCTCTAAAGCTTGTTCAACACCTATCGTTAACTGAAGCAAATTATACAATAGTATGGAATTTGCTTTAAGAAAGGTATAATTACATGAGAGTTTTGACATTCACGTTACTAGATAAACGCACAGGGCAAAGCAAGTAATCGGAAAATCCATCTGCTTCCGCAATAAAAACCTTGCACGACAACATACAAGAAACTCTCGCAGCACTCAACAATTTAGGGGTAGACACAAACTCATGGGGCCCTATAGTCCTTCACATAGTCATGAATAAGCTAGATAAAGGAACGTACATGCTGTATGAGCAATCATTGTCATGCCCAAAGGAAATTCCAGCATTCCGAATTTCTCAAATTTCTTGAAACCAGATTTCAGTCTTTGGAGGTACAGATGTCAAAGGTTCCTAGGCCAGTCTATAGACAAAAGACTGCAGTATATAAAATCGGACAAATTATGTGTAAATTGTCTCAAACCAGGCCATATTGCCAAGGAGTGCCCATCACAACATTGCACCAAATGCGAACAAAAACACAATACATTATTGCACATCGATCAAGTCATTTCAGACAACTAAGAGCAGAGCTTCAAGAAGTGTCCCAACTGTGGCATCTCTACAGCAATCTGGTATCCACTAGGGCTATGTATTATTGGCAACTGATAGAGTCAGAATACAGGGTAACAATGGACAAACTTGTGAGTTTAAGGCACTACTATACTCCGGTTCTCAGGTCAACATTGTAACCACTAGACTGGTGAAACGCTTAAACATTAAGCCTGCAGAAGCAATCATACGAATAGAAGGCATCGAAAGTCAATAAAAAAAACTAATCAACGTGTTAATGTGAGTCTACAGTCAACAACGATTGGGTAAAAACTCGGCTCGAGGCCTTTGTTCTTCCCAGTATCATCCCTGTCCAGCCTTCAAAGGATTTTAATCACTCATTATGGCCGATTCCGGAGAAATCGGGAAAATCCACCTCAGGACTATCGTTGAACGACATTTTACACATCGGTCCTGCCTCTCAAGGTGACTTTTTCGGTATGTTACTACGTTTTCGGATGCCAAGATTTGTATTTTGCACGGACATTGAGAAAATGTACCGTCAAGTTTTACTTCAACCAGCGGATCGCGACATGCAATGGATCCTTTGGAGAAGGAATCCAGTTGAAGCTCTTTCAATACACATGCTGAATACAATAACGTATGGAACATCCTCAGCACCGTATGTTGCAACAAAATGCTTACAACAATTAGCGGAAGAAAACTTGGAAAGATACCCACTAGGGGCGTACACATTAAAGAATAGTTTCTATGTGGAAAACGGCATGAGTGGAGCAGACAGTCTAAGCACAGCAATTCATTTACAACAGGTCTGCGAATCATTCTCAACTACTAAAGGGTATTCCTCTGGAAGATCTGGAGGTTAACTTAGACTTCGACAATCAATCAACTAAAGTGCTGGGATTAACATGGAATCCAAAGTCAGATCAGTTTTTTCTAAAGACAAACACCCAAGACAACCAAAAATTAACTAAGCGTTCCATTGATTCCGAAGTGGCAAGACTATTTGACCCATTAGGCATTGCAGAGCCAGTAGTAGTGGCTGCAAAATGCTTTATACAATTGCCGAAAAAATTGAGTTCAGAATGGAGAACATTCCGCGAAAACCTTAAAGAGCTAAACTTCGTACATACTGGAAGACACATCTTTAATGGTCAGATACGACTCACACACAATTACATACATTTTTTGATGCATCTGAAACGGCGTATGTAGCTGCCGTCTACCTACGTTCAAGATTGCAAGATAGAAGAATTATTGTTAGGGTCTTCTCGAGTTGCTCCATTGAAAAGGTTGACACTGCAGAGGCTAGAACTATGTCCTAGGGGCAATGCTAGCCATAAATGTAAGAAAGGAGCTCCACCTTAAAGATCATAAAACATATTTCTGGTCTAACTAAGAAATAGTGCTTCACTAGATCAATTCACAACTATCATCACTGCACACGTTTGTAGCAAATCGCATCACCAAATTAAAGAATTAACTATAAGCACCCAATGGTCAAAATCCTGCAGACGACATTTCAAGAGGATTGAGCCCCAAGGCATTAATTGAATGCACCACATGGCTCTACGGACTAATTTTCCTGCATGGAAATGAGACCAATTGGCCTAAAGAATTCAATAAAAAACGACAACTACCCAGTACTGAAGAGTTCAGATCTAACCCTGTTACTGTTACATGAGATAACCTCTGCAATGCATCTGATAGTTCAAGCCATACAAATAGCTGATTTCAAGCAAGAAATCGTGAGACTACCGAACAAAAAGGAAATAAATAATTCGAGTCCTGTCTCCTTTTCTTGATGAACATGGTATGTTGCGAGTCGGAGGAAGGCTAGAAGCATCAAACATTTCATACAACGCCAAACATCCAATACTGCTTCCACATAACGACCCGATCCGATGCTTCGGTTTGACAACTAGCAATGTGGTCCTCAAGCAATGTTGGCAATATCCAGATAGAAAATCAGTGGTCAGAAACATATTCCAGAACTTTGTACGATGCACAAGGTTGAAGCCGAGGTTACTAAATTAAGCTACCGTAAGGCAGAGGAACTCTTTCTTTCCCATTCACAAAATCAGGAGTGGATTACTGTGGACCATTCTGGGTCCACTACAAGATAAGGGGTAAAAGACCGCACACGGTGTATGTAGCGGTATTCATTTGTTTCACAACAAAGGCCGTTTAATTAGAAGTAGTGACTGACCTTACCACTGAAGCATTCATTGGGGCCCTCAAGAGGTTTGTAGCAGGTCGAACACGTTGTCAAACAATATACTCAGATAACGCTACAAATTTTGTTGGCGCCCGAAATCTGCTAGACGAGCTAAACACGGCCATATTTGCTGACATTTCGCAAGAGGTAATTGTTAGAGCATCTGGTAAGGATGGAATTGCATTCAAATTCATAGCACCGAGAGCACCTCACTTTGGCAGACTATGGGAGACAGCAGTCAAATCTGCAAAGCATCTTTTGTTAAGAAGTATGTCAGCAGCGTCTCTCACGCACAAGGAATTCGAAACAGTTATAATTGAAATCGAAACAATTTTAAACTTGACCCCACTATCAACGGACCCTAACAATTTAACGGCATTAACACCAGGACATTTTTTAATTGGAGAACCACTCACAGCTTAAGTGGACTTCAGGACAACAACCTCATCCATTTCCCTCGCAACACGATGGAGAATTTTTTCCCAACTGTAGCATGAGTTCTGGGCACGTTGGTCAACAGAGTATTTACATAACTTGTAGGAGAAACGGAAATGGAAAACAACATGTGAAAATATGCACTAGGGTTAAATGGTTATCATAAAGGAAGACAATATACCGATTATGAAATGGCCTCTCGGTAGAATTCTCAAAACTTACAACGGAAATGATGGCAAGGTTCGCGTGGCAGACATAAAAGTCCTCTGGTGTAACAAAAAGACCTATTCACAGGCTAGCTTCACTCTTTCATGCCGAAAGTCCAGTGGAAATTGAATCATCAACTTATGTCTACGCGCTTCCACTCGAAGTCTACCGAAGACGCAGATAGTACCCCATCAAAGAGGATTAAACACATCACCATCATCATGTCAACACATCATCACATCACAACTAAATTGATCACCGCTGAATAGATATTAATGTTATTCTGTGATCTGGCTCCATTTAATTCTGAGCTAAGATCTTTCCAGTCAGGATTAAACAAGTTGCAACAACTCTGTTCAGGAATTCAACAACAGGCAACGTGAAGGATTTTAGTTAATAACTTCGATAAATGAATTAACAGAGAAGAAGGAGTTGTTTGCAACCAAAAGAGCTACATTCAACATTGCACATTGGGGACTTTTGCAAAATAAATGATAATAAGTCTGGAACTTCTAAACTACTGATTGGATTTATATGAAACTTCGAACATCTGTAGAGGAGGACTCAGGCTTTATAACAAATGTGTTGGCAGCCGTCTGGCCTAAGCTGGACAGGAGTTACAGTGGGCCTAAATTGACAACATGGGACTCAAAAAAAATTTTGAGGCCTGTAACTTTTAGAAAACTTATCCGATTTTTATGAGATAAAGCGTTTTGATCTAAGCTTAACATTTTTAATAAATAATGTCCTAAGATGTGTTTTCGTATCTCTCATAACTTAGAAGATATTTGACTTTTAACAAAAAAAAAATTTTTTTTTGCCTTGACTTTTTTTAGTATTTCACCTACAACTTTTTAGTTAATTGTTGGATTTTAAATTAAAAGACAGCATTAAATTTCTGATCAAATTTTAAATAAAAATAAGTAAAAAATTTATTAATATCTGCAGTCGTAAAAACGGGAAAAGGCAAAGAATTCAAAGTTTTAAAATTTTTCTGGAAAAGGCACGTTTTTTTAAGAAAAAGTATCTGCATTATTTTCAATTTTGTGAAAAACTTTGTTTAACACATACACTTTTAAACCACATAGCGCTAAAAGCAATCTATTCAGAATATGATAAGAGCCAATTATTTTGTATTTTGGGCATGCACCCTACACTCAGCAGTGTCCGAAAATTGCCAATTTCAAAATTTTTTTTTGTGCTTATGCGCTTATAAAAAGTTGTGACGGTATATTTTGAAAGCTTTAGCTATATCATTAAATTATTAGGATAGTTGGCAACATGTTAAACTTTAATTTTTAACAGCCTTTTCATAAATGCGAGGATGCGCGCAAATTTTCTGAAAAAAGTCAAAATTTTGGAAAAATTTTGTTTTGTACCATAAAAAATATATATAAAAATAATTTTCTTTTTTATGTTGGCATTTTTAGCTTTCATGTGAGTCCTTTTACTTTGCCTGAAAAAATTATTCCAATATAATTAACTGATCTCGAGATATTCCGATTGTAGGGTGCAATTCAAAAAATATGTAGAATGCGCTTAACTTTTTTCCCTTTATTCACACATCAGCTGTTTAAAACTTTTATGAATTCTGAAATTCAACCTAAATAGAAAAACAAAAATAAATTTGGAATGTTATCCAATAAGTCTATGTATATTTTTCGCAATAAAAAATATTTATGGTAATTATACCACATGTTTTTCCATGTAAGTGTAGTTAATGTTAATAACAGGTAAGCATTTAACGAATAACAACACACATGTTTAATGGATTAAAAAAAGGTTTTTGCGGATTTTATTACAGCAACATCGGGAGGTGCTAGCTGATTGTGTTACTACTACTTAATAACACTTCACAGTACTAGGTAATTAGACAAAATTAGCAAAGGTTCTTATAAATTATGCTGTATTGCATAAAAACGCAGGGTTCTTTTATAAGAACAATCACTCTACATTGAACTGTTATGGAGATTAGTATTAAATATAACGCGGTATGTAAACTTCTATGGGAATACGTTCCTGTTAGTTTATTGCGCCAAGAAAAATGTTCTAAAATCATAGATATAATTGACAACTCATTTGGATTAAAACTAAATGAAGATGCTACTAAAAAAAATAGAGAACTTTTTGGTAGCGTACGAAAGAAAAATGAAAGAATTAAATTATAACAAAACTAAGTTCCAAAAACAAAATGAACAATGGCTAAAAACCGAGATAGTTACACAGATTGGTATGAAACAATTGGGAAGGCCTAATAAATTATACGAGGAACTTCAACCAAGAAGCCAGAGAAGAAAGCAAGAAGACCTCATTGAAAACCACTCTTTTGGCCTTATAAAGGATGCCTTTAGAAGTGCCTTAACCAAAAACAAACCGAAGGAATTTGGCCAAATTGTAAATGCTCTTCCAAAAACATCTCCAAAGAGAATACAACGTATGGTGGAAAGCATACCAACGCCTAAATCTAAAACAGATTTTACTAATGAAGATGCATTAGCCCTTATTCTAAACTTGGGTCTAACAAGGAATAAATATGAAATATTAAGAAAAGCTATCACTGAAAAGAAATGGGGAAATTTGCCATCTACAAAGTCATTGAAGGCAACAAAGGATGTAATTTTGCCATCGGTTTCGAACGTTAGTAGCACGGGCGCCACTATTGAGTTATGCAGTCTCCTCGAAAATACTGCTTCTAGGATAATTTCAACCTTTAGCAAAGAAGACATAAGTAAATGCCACAAGTCCGAGCTAGTATTAATTTGTAAATGGGGTTGTGATGGGACTACTGGATTTTCTGAATATAGACAACAAAGCGAAGATAATATATCTTTTACATCGATATTTATGTCTACGTTGGTACCTCTTAGAATGCGTTTATATACAAATTCATCATCATCATCCACTGTACCTGCATTTGAAGACGTATGGATAAATAGGACGCCTGCATCAAAGTTATTATGTCGACCAAAAAATTTGAATATATGAAAGAAAATAGAGATGAAACTCAAAATATTGTAGTTACTATATCAGAAGAAATAAGGAACTTACCAAGCATTGCAATAAAAATTTCTGACTGCATTATAAATGTCACATTTGATTTACAATTGACTATGATAGATGGAAAAGTTGCCAATGCCCTAACGGATACCAAGTCATACTGGAAATGCAATATATGTGGGAAAAAAAGCTCTGAGTTTGAAGATAAATCTGATGAAACTATAAAAGAGGAAGCCCTTAAATTTGGAATTTCCCCACTTCATGCTCGCATTAGATTTATGGAGTATTGCTTGCATCTATCATATGATATAAAATATAGAAATATCAAAGGTAATGAAACTGTCTCCTCACGAAACAACAAAGACTTAGCAGATACACGAAGAACTGAGAAGAAAAGGATACAAGATGAATTTAGAAAGCATGGGCTTATAATTGATAAGCCCATTAACGGTTATGGTAGCTCGAATAATGGAAATACTGCTAGACGCTTTTTTGAGGATCCTGAGACTACATCCTTGATAACCGGCTTGGATAAAAACCTAATAAGGAACTTCAAAATAATACTGGCAACTATTAACAGTAAAAAGCAAATTAATGCAGACAAATTTGATGCTTTTGCTAATGAAACAAAAGTATTGATAAAAAATTTATATCTATGGAGATTGATGACGCCAACTGTACATAAGGTATTATCTCATGGAAAAGAAATCATTGAAACCAACATCCTACCTCTGGGAGAACTTACAGAAGAAGCTCAAGAAGCAAGGAACAAAGATGTAAAGCAGTACAAATTATTTAATAGTCGAAAGTGTTCAAAATTAGCAGAAAATTATGATTTAATGCTTCACTTATTGTTATCGTCAGATCCAGTTTTACAAGCAATACGGTTGAAATGGTTACCAAAGATAACTAAAGAAATAGAGAAAGACAACAGTGAAGCAATTCAAATAAAAAACCTCTTAAGCTTCGATATTTCGGATTGTTTTCTTAAAAATAATTGAAATAAATAAATTGTAAAATTATGGTAATAAACATAGCTCAAACATGTAATTTAAAAATAAATAAATTATTTAGTGTTAAATAGTTTTTCTTAGCTATAGCCTAATATTAAATAGATTATCTATTGGTAAATAATAATAAAAAAACAATACACACAAATAAAACTTTTCACATTTTTTATGCAATACAGCATAATTTATAAGAACCTTTGCTAATTTTGTCTAATTACCTAGTACTGTGAAGTGTTATTAAGTAGTAGTAGCACAATCAGGTAGCACCTCCCGATGTTGCTGTAATAAAATCCGCAAAAACCTTTTTTTAATCCATTGAACATGTGAGTTGTTATTCGTTAAATGCTTACCTGTTATTAACATTAACTACACTTACATGGAAAAACATGTGGTATAATTACCATAAATATTTTTTATTGCGAAAAATATACATAGACTTATTGGATAACATTCCAAATTTATTTTTGTTTTTCTATTTAGGTTGAATTTCAGAATTCATAAAAGTTTTAAACAGCTGATGTGCGAATAAAGGGAAAAAAGTTAAGCGCATTCTACATATTTTTTGAATTGCACCCTACAATCGGAATATCTCGAGATCAGTTAATTATATTGGAATAATTTTTTCAGGCAAAGTAAAAGGACTCACATGAAAGCTAAAAATGCCAACATAAAAAAGAAAATTATTTTTATATATATTTTTTATGGTACAAAACAAAATTTTTCCAAAATTTTGACTTTTTTCAGAAAATTTGCGCGCATCCTCGCATTTATGAAAAGGCTGTTAAAAATTAAAGTTTAACATGTTGCCAACTATCCTAATAATTTAATGATATAGCTAAAGCTTTCAAAATATACCGTCACAACTTTTTATAAGCGCATAAGCACAAAAAAAAATTTTGAAATTGGCAATTTTCGGACACTGCTGAGTGTAGGGTGCATGCCCAAAATACAAAATAATTGGCTCTTATCATATTCTGAATAGATTGTTTTTAGCGCTATGTGGTTTAAAAGTGTATGTGTTAAACAAAGTTTTTCACAAAATTGAAAATAATGAAGATACTTTTTCTTAAAAAAACGTGCCTTTTCCAGAAAAATTTTAAAACTTTGAATTCTTTGCCTTTTCCCGTTTTTACGACTGCAGATATTAATAAATTTTTTACTTATTTTAATTTAAAATTTGATCAGAAATTTAATGCTGTCTTTTAATTTAAAATCCAACAATTAACTAAAAAGTTGTAGGTGAAATACTAAAAAAAGTCAAGGCAAAAAAAAAATTTTTTTTTTGTTAAAAGTCCAATATCTTCTAAGTTATGAGAGATACGAAAACACATCTTAGGACATTATTTATTAAAAATGTTAAGCTTAGATCAAAACGCTTTATCTCATAAAAATCGGATAAGTTTTCTAAAAGTTACAAGCCTCAGAATTTTTTTTGAGTCTTATGTTGTCAACTTAGGCCCACTGTAACTCCTGTCCAGCTTAGGCCAGACGGCTGCCAATACATTTGTTATAAAGTCTGAGTCCTTCTCTACGGATGTTCGAAGTTTCATATAAATCCAATCAGTAGTTTAGAAGTTCCAGATTTATTACCATTTATTTTGCAAAAGTCCCCACTGTGCATTGTAGGAAACATCGCACGATCATTAGTTGGTGTTCTCGATTCAGATTATGCAGAGAAGATGTCAAGCACAATTAAGGAGGCAAGGGGCCAGACTCAGTACTTGTTTCAACTACTAAAAAATCAGACGTCCGTTATTGACTCAACTATTAATATTATAAAAAAAGACGAACTCAATGCTCAAGGTCACCTAAATGCAAACCTCCAAATGATAAACAAAGAAGCAAATGAAATCATAAATGTGCTCACCGACGCCCACTATGGAAGAATCAGTCCACTGTTATTATCTCTCCATCAACTGAGGAGTGAGCTTACCACAACCAAGGCACATCTTCCACCATCTCGTACACTTCCCGTCGAAAATGACAATCTTATACAACTATATAAGCTAATGAGTGCCAAGGGCGCTGTTACTAAGGATGAAGTAATTTTCGAAATCATGCTGCCGTTAGTTGATCAAAAACTTTTAGATTTTAGATTAACTATCAGAAATGATGTATTAGTAGCCATTAGCCCAGAAAGTTCATTGTTAGCTGTAAATCCACACAGGGATGAATACGTGCCATTTACAAATAATGAATTTTCCAACTGTATCACAACTAAGGACAATATATTTATATGTCACAACAAGCAATTCAAGCTTAGAAGGGGTTTGTTTCGCAATTCATGTGAAATCAACATCCTTAACAACAGGAATACAACCGACTGCAAGCTAACCCGGCTTCGCGACTATCAGAGACATCGAAGTATCATCAGTATGCGGCACCGAAATCACCCAGTGCTCATTGAAGGAAAGAGGACTACTTGAAGTCGAAGCCAGCTGCACAGTAAAGACCAGCCTGATTATGATCCAAGGACATTTCGCACGACCAACAACATATACACATCAATGCTAAACTGCAGCACATAGACTCCGTAAGTACACCTCAGGAGATAAAGAGAATGTTCAACACCACTGACAAGGAACTTGAGATTCATTCAGATCTCCGTAACGCACTTCAAATCAACTAAATGAGTCAACTCTTGCTTCACCCCTGGAGTTCAACATTCAACACCACCAGGCAATAAGTTATACAGCACTTATTCTGTCTACAATGCTGTTACTAGCGCTCATTACTTTTAAATTGCGAACAAATCACCACACCAACAACATCAACCATGATGACCAGTCCACACCTCAACCAATTTCGCGATCACGGCCTATCACGATTGACATCATAGATACCTAATTGACCGGTGGTCAAGGGGGGGGGGGGAGAATGTTGCGGTCCACAACGAGTTAAATCATTTATTTATTTAGGTCAATTCATAATTCCTAAGTTGCATTTTATTTTATTCAATTAATAATTCACTTGCACTATATTTCGTTAAGTACAATTCAAAATGTTGCATTTTTAATTTAATTAGGTCATTTAAACTTAAACTACTTTTATTCTTGCATTTATTACATATTCTTTTATAGTTTATTATTATTGTATGATTATGTTATTTGGTATATAAGACCAGCATTTCAATAAGGAAATTATCAGTTACAGCATAACAGATCGACTCAATCATTTAGATACTTTTTCTGGTTCAAGTACTAGAAGACGATAAACTTTAATTACAATTTAGTGCCAGCCCAAATTTATGTGTTTGGACTGATTGTCACTTAGGACCAAGAATCAGTTAATTAATTATTCTCATAGTATAATTATACTTGCAATACATTTTTTATTGGCATTGAGGCCACATGTATTACATCCATTGAATAGATGAATATGAAAAATGAAATAAAATATATTACAAACTTTAATTTCAATAAAATGTTTTCAAATATCTTAAAATAATACTATAATAGTTATATTTCTATTCTGAACTAAAAAAATATACAAAAAAAAGGAAAATTTATCTTTTAATAAAAAAATATACGAAGTATGCTCCTAGTGGTACCAGTTTACGTTTTTGAGGCTAATGCCTGGATCACATGATCAGCACAATGTACCAATTTTCGTCGGCTCACCGCAATAAAGTCATAGGTAATAAGCCAAAATGACATTATTTCTTAATTAATTCTTGAATAAGTCTATATGGCTTTACTACCAATGCAGTGTGGTGCAGTTATGTAATTATATTTCAATTATTTGAGAAATAAGGCAAATTTACCTTGTTACTTTTAAATATATTTCAGTGAGCCGACGAAAATAGGAACATTGTGCCAACCGTGTGATCCCAAGTATGTCATCTGAATAAATTCTTAAATAAAATATCAATATATTTTCATCACGCTTGTGTATTACACTTGATTGGAAATACATTACATGGCGATCCTGGCTTTTCGTTTATAAGGACCAGACAGCATTATTGCTTATCCTTTTAAGAGAAAGGGACCAAAATATAGACCCCCGCATAGAGAGCTTATAATTAGCAGGGATCATCTATTTGATATTTTTTTTACATGTATTTATTTATTGTATCTTCACATATTCAAATCTTAATCCTATAAAAAAAATTATTAGGCCCGACCAGTGTCGGACATAAACTTAGTGATAGTTATAGTAATACATTAGTAGTGATAATCAAAAAAGGTAAAAAAAAAATATTTTCAAGTAGTCCCATCTGGAGTATTAGGTATAAGAGCCCGTGTGTCCCTCTATTTTAGGCGGATGTGTCCAGTAAAGTTCAAAATATTACGAGCAAGCTGATTAGGATGTGATTCGAGTTTTGTTTAATATTTGCATACGTATTTTGCAATTTCTTCAGTCACTAGTGGAATATTTAAATCACGATGTATAATAGAATTTTGGATGTACCATGGAGCCGATGCTATTAACCGTAAAATTTTGTTTTGCCTTCGTTGGATTCTATCGACATTGGAAGCTGAAACAGTGCCCCATAACTGAATTCTGTAGCACCATATTGGCTTCAAAAGCGACTTGTATAGTAAAAGTTTGCAGTCTAGGCTGAGTGTTGAGTTTCTGCCAATCAACCAATATATTTGAGTTAATTTAAGTTTCATCTGAGTTAACTTAGAGTCAATATGATATTTCCATGTAAGCCTTCGATCAAGGTGTATACCCAGGTATTTCACTTGGGAATGTTGAGGAATATTTTGATTGTTGATTCGATTGGGGGAGCAAGTATCTCTTCTTAGGGTAAACATTACATGGACACACTTTTGTCCATTGACTTTAATTCTGCATAAGTTCATCCATATTTCCAGCTGGTTAATATGTTCCTGGAGATTTCGGGATGCCTCATAAGGGTTTTCGTGCACATTCATACAGACTGTATCATCGGCAAATGTAGGGGTGTGGATGTTATTGCTCACAGGCATATCACAAGTATATATTAAATACAATACAGGACCTAGAATACTACCCTGTGGCACACCAGAAGATATAGTTTCGTGCGCACTCGTGAACTTTCCTTCCATAACAGTTAACTTCCTATCAATAATATAACTTTCCAAAAGGTTTTGAATGTTTATTGGTAGATATGTCTTCAATTTTAAAACTAGACCTTCGTGCCATACTTTATCAAATGCCTGAGAAACATCAATAAAGAGAGCAGAACAATACTTCTTTTCTTCTAATGTTCTTCTTACAACTTGGACCAGTCTATGCGTTTGTTCAATGGTGTTATGCTGACTTCTAAAGCCAAATTGATGGTCCGGGATGCACCCATTATCAGTTAAATTTTTGGACAACTTAGTTATGAGCAGTTTTTCAAAAGGTTTTAGATTGTAGATAGTAAGGTTATTGGCCTATATGACTCAGTCTTCGTAAGATCTTTGCCCGCCTTTGGAATCATTTTGATCTTGGCCAGTTTCCAGCTATGTGGGAAATACTGCATTCTTAAAATAGCCTTAAAAATAAATAGCAGGATTCTTATTGCAATATGAGGCAAGTTCATAAGCATTTTGTTACTAATGCCATCAATACCTGGAGCTTTCTTCGGGTTGAGTTCAGCAATTACTTTTTGTACTTCACGTATCTTAAACCTCAAGGGACGAGGGTGCAGAGAAACTACTCTCTGTAAATCAGTAGCTCCCGTACATGAGTTGGGAGTGAATACAGATTTTAAATGCTCCGAAAATAAGTTACCTTTCTCACTATCGCTTCTTGTCCAGCCTCCGGTAGCAGTACGCAGTGGTGATTTAAGATCAACAGGTCTTTTAAGATTTCTAGTAGCGCGCCATAAAGAGTAATTAGATCGGATGTTACATCAAGACCTTCTAAATACTTTTCCAGTAGTGCAGTTTTTTCCGACGAGTCGTTTAGTACATTCTATAAGTCTGATATTATTTAGGGGTGATCGGTGTTGTTGCCATTCTTTTTTAGCTCTCCTTTTTGCACATACCTGAGGTTCCATTTCCGAAGAATAAATCATATTAAACCGGTCTGCGGATAGGAGGTAGTGGCGTGTTCAGCAGCCTGTTTAATATTTTCGTTAAGATTGGCAATGATAAATTCAATATCATCGCATGATCTAAGCTGAATGTTTTCTACGCAGTGACTACTAAGATATCTTTGAATGCCAGCCAGTTGATTCCATTAATCATCTTCACATATGAGTTAGTTAAATCACTCCTTAGTGGGTTGAAAATTGTAACTATTGTTGGAGAGTGATCGGAGGACAGATCTAGAGATGCCTCTACATGAATTAAGTCCTTATGAATATTTTTCGTGACGGCAAAATCTATAACATCTGGAATTTTTCTTACGTCAGTAGGCCAGTAAGTAGGATCCACACTCGAAATGACTTCTAAGCCCATTTTTGAAATTGTATTGAACAAGGCTCGACCTCTAGGTGTAACAAGACGCGATCCCCAGTATGTATGTTTTGCATTCTAGTCACCAGCTACCACTAAACAAGATCCAAGTGATTTGTAGAACTTCTCATACTGATCTTCGGTAACTGAAAATCTGAAAGGTGAAAAAATAGATGATATCACGAAATTCGCACAAAAATTTTCTACGAAAATATTCGTTGCTTGCAAATATTCTTCACTAACGTTGTCAAGGACATAGTGCTTGAGTCTTGACTTAATTAGAATTGCTGATCCACCACATGCTCTCCCTCTCGGGTCCTTTGTATCATATAAAGTGTAACCATTTATTATAAATATTTTAAATATAAATATGCTCAAGTTCATTTTTATATTGGCGAATGCCGTTTGCGTTCCAGAAACATATTCTTAACGTGTTTCTGGCTTATTAACTAATACTTGAAGCAGTGCATTCTGCATTCGCAGCATTTCTTGCATCATACTTGTTATATTTGTAGTAAAGTTGTTTATAGTTAGCACCGGATTTTCAATAGTAGTTTCAAGGCGACTAAAGTTAAAGCTTGAGTTTCAATTCGTTGAATTATTTGGCGGTGGAACATTTTGTGTGGGAATTGAACTAGTCTTAGCAGCATCAGCATACGATACACGTGAAGTAAATGGTTGGCTCATTTGAGCAAAAGTGGCGGAGTTCGCGTTCACACGTTAAGCTCGAGTTAATTTGGGTTTTTGACCCATAGCCTGTTTAACGAGAGAATATACAGGGCACCCTTTATAGTTAGCTGTGTGATTACCTCCACAATTACGACGTTTTTTTCTGCTTGATCTTTTGGCTTAATGCAGCTAGCAGTACCATGCAATTCATCACAGATAACACACACTGTAGGTAGCTTGCAGTAAGTTTTTGTATGGCCATATTCTTGGCAGTTATGGCACTGTACTGGACCTAAACGCTTACGTGGCTCTTCAACTGTGATTTTTCGATGTAAAAGATAGTTTAAGCTATAAATTGGATGGGTTTCATTTTTTTCAATTGTATGTCATTCTGCTCCAGTTCAACTTGAAATAGCGTTTGGGGAACCTTTTCTCTATTAATTATGTTGATAAAATTTTTTACATTAAATCCTTGGTCGACAAGTGCACATTTTACTTCTTCGGGTTCAACATATGAATCTATGCCCTTTAATACTATCTGTAGGCCCTTAGCACTCTTAAGTTGGTATGTGTAAAAATTTGTTTTATTTTTTTCGAATTCACTAACAGTTTTTCGGAAATCTTTTTCATTATATATGTGGATTTTAGTTTCATCAATATTACCTCGCTTAATTGGAATGATGTGAAGAGTATTTTCACCAATGTTCGACAGTAGTTTTTTAATAAGCACGTTAGAATTTTTTTCTCTCAGATAAATAGGTGGTGGCTTAAAAGACTTTTGCGATGATGTAGAGGGTATGTCGTCGGTGTCTTGCAATAATGAAAAACGATTTTCACGATTGGGAGATGATGCGCTGTTATGCCTAGACGTCTTTGGAGAAGATGAAATTTTTTAAGAATTTGGGCTACGCCCACACTTTACCACAGTTATATATCTGTCCATTTCCACTTGTACCTTGGGTTTTGAGCTACTGTTATCTGTAGTGATAACTTAGTTTAATGATGAACACAAGCCCGATGCGGATAGTATCGCAGACTGAAATGAAGAAGTACTAGTCAAAGGTAATGTTAACGATTCACTAGTTGGCATTGGACAAAGCGAAGTTGATCGATGACGAAGAAGTGGCTTTTCCGTTAGAAAAAGACTTTCGTTTTTATTACTTATATTGTTTTCATTAAGAGTTTCAGAACTCACAGTAAAATAAGCATTTCTAACGTTAGAAATCACTTCAAAATTGTTTTCCTTTGAGGTACTCATACAGAGTATTCTATACCTATTTGATATAAATTTTTTTTTTGAATTTTTTTTTATTTAAATTCTTTCATTATGCATCAACCTCGGGAGGAACTTCTTAAAGACACCATCATTATAACACGTGAACCAGATGTGGAAGGCAATAAGCTCCTACTGGATGAAGGAAGAACAGGAATGAATATCAGACCAGACAGGCAAATGGAAAAATGGTTAAACGGTCTTAAAAATGGATCTCAGAATTGCTGATTTGATGATTGTAATGATGACAACAATGCAGATGTTAATACCAGAACAATTGAATACCAGAACGACGATGGCAAGGATGGTAAGAAGGATGAAGAAGAAAATAATAAAACAACCATTAAAAAATTTAAAATATATTTCATTCCATTAATATTAGCACACATCTTTCAGACTTTGACAAAAAAAAATTTTTAAATATATATCTACCATTTTTTAAAAAAACTTATATGCAAAAAAAATGTTTAAACTAAAAATCATATACCGAAAGTTTTACAAGTACATTCAACTTCATAATAACTCACCTAAAATTAATTAAATTAAAAAAAAATAAACAATGGCGAATTTTTCAACCAACTGAATAACAAAATATATAATAATGTCGAATCACAAAAAATAGTAATAATAAATACCATTTAAGATATATTGAAATATTTTACAAACAAAAAATTTTAAATGAAAAAATTTGTTTTCCAATTATGCTACGTAATATCAACTAAATCTTATAAAAAAACTTAATTTGAAATTATGAAAATAAAAAGATTTAAAATCGTGGAGTTATATTGAAAGTAATTTTTAAGCAGTTAATAGAATTTAACTAAGAGTAAAAATAACAACTAATATCTCATAGATAGAATTCATAAAATAGTATAAGATTAAACGATTGATACAAATTGTTTACAATGTTTTGCAAATATTACAGAAGAAATTCAACAAAAATAACGAAAAAGCAATAACACATAGTTATAATTACTAGGACACAATTTTTAGACGTTACCTACATGGTAGAAAGTTTATTGTCATTATACTCACATGAAAATCCAAATTCTAAATTACCTAGAATACGTTTAGAATTATCAGACTACAACTTTGAAATAACTTACAAAAGAGGAAGTAACAACACTAACGCAGATGCATTGTCGATAATACAATTGGACTCAAAAATATTAAAAGAAGTGATTCCTAAGAAAATTTATGAAAGTATGTAAAGAAAACGGTGGTGATAACAAGAAACATGAATAAAAAGACTCTAGACAATGAGAAAACGAAAAACCTAGGTAAATACAGAACAAAAATGAAAAGAACAAAGGAACAAAGAAAAATAAAAATGGTAATACAAGTCCTAAAGAGACTGATCAACTCAAAGTTTGGGATTGTACATCTATAAGCGATATAAAACTTGTTAGAAAAGAAAAGAAGAAAATAGAGAAAGAAGAAAATAAAAGTTGAAAAGGATTCTGTTCTAAATGAAATGCGCATCAGATGTAGCGATAATCCATATTATCTGGATAATATATTGGAGAAACTACCTTTTGTTTTAGGCAGAATAAATTATGTAAGATTCGCACCAGAAAAATGTGACGAAATATCTAAGAAAATAAGTATAGAAAAGTTTAAGGAAAAGTTAGACACGTGCAAAGAAAATTATGTAAAAATAATGTTATATAGTAATCCTCAAAGAATAACAGACGAAAACAGAAAAAATTAATTAATTAATTTTGCGGAGGACATTCCGGAGTAAGAAAATCTTTAATCAAATTGAAGCAAAAATAGTTATAGGAAAATGTGTACAAAATGGTAAAAAAGTACGTTTTATAGTGTGATCTATGTCAGAGAAACAAACAAGTAGGACACACCAAAGAACCTTTATGCATTATAGACACACCAAAATAGTTTTTCCACTATAGTCATAGATACAGTTGGCCCTTTACGACCTTCTGGAAACTATCAATATATATTAACAATGCAATGCGAGTTAACTAAATACATAATAGCTGCATTAATGGAAACAAAGAAAGCCAAATCAATCGCAAAATGTTTGACAGAAAATTTAATATTGAAGTATGGCATATTTAAAACATTGAAATCGGACAGAGGTACAGAGTTTGTAAATGAATTAATGAAAGAAATAGCACTTTGCTAAAAAGGGAACATAAAATATTCACAAAGCACCATCATGAAACACTCGGTACTGTAGAAAGAAATCAATTAGTTCTAAATGAATACTTTTTGTCATTCGTGAATGATGACTACTGGCAAGACTGGATACCTTATTATTATTTTCATACAATATAACGCATCACGTAGACACAAATTACACACTATTTGAGTTCATATTTGGCAAAATACCTACATTACCAGGTGAAGAAATTATGAATAATGACAAAAGGACTTATAATTTAGACAATTACGCATGTGATTTAAGAGTTAGAATTAAAACCTCACTAGAAAATGCTAGAAAGCGTATAGAAGCAGTAAAGAAAAAGACAGTTAGAATCATTCAACAACACTAACTCAATAGATCTTAGAATGGGAGACTTAGTTTGAATAAAAAAGGAGAATAGAAGAAAATATGAAGCACCATATCATGGCCCTTACGAAATAATATATATGGACAATGTAAATGTAGAATTAAAAATTAATGGAAAAATCAAAACTGTATATAAAAATTTATTAAAGAAATGTAAGAAATAAAAATTATTAAACATTAGAATAAAATAAATTTAGCATACGAATTGCAAACATTTATTTATAAAATACAAAAAAAAAATTAGTTGTAATAAGTTCCATAAAAACATTTTTTTTAATACATGTATTAATTTATTGTATCTTCAAATATGAACTAACAATAAGTATTCAAATCTTAAATCTAATATATAATTATTAGGCCCGACCACTGTTGGACATAAACTTAGTGATAGTTATAAAGAATACATAAGTAGTGATAATCAAAAAGGAAAAAAAAGTATTTTCAACTAGTCCCATCTAGAGTGTTGAGTATAAGAGCCCTTGTGTCCCTCTGTTTTAGGCGGATGTGTCCAGTAAAGTTCAAAATATTACGAGCAAGCGGATTAGGATGTGATTCGAGTTTTGTTAAATATTTGCCTGCGTATTTTGCAATTTCTTCAATCACTAGTGGCATATTCAAATCACGATGTACATATATTTGAATTTTTGATGTACCATGGAGCCGAAGTTATCATACGTAAAATTTTGTTTTGCCTTCGTTGAATTCTCTCGACATTGGAAGCTGAAGCAGAGCCCCATAGTTGAATTCCGTAGCACCATATAGGTTTCAAAAGTGACTTGTATATGAAAAGTTTGCAATCTAGGCTGAGAGTTTAATTTCTACCAATCAGCCAATGTACCTGAGTTAAATTTAGTTTCATTTGTGTGTGGCACACCGGCAGAGACGGATTCGGCAACACTCATGAAGTCTCCTTCCACAACAATGAATTTCCGGGATAGAATATAACTTTCCAATAGCTTTAGAAAATTTATTGGTAGATATGTCTTCAATTTTAAAATTAGGCCTTCATGCCATACTTTATCAAATGCCTGAGAAACATCAATAAAGAGAGTAGAACAATACTTCTTTTCTTCAAATGTTCTTCTTATAACTTGAGCCAATCTATGCGTTTGTTCAATGGTACTATGCTGACTTCTAAAACAAAATTGATGGTCCGGTATGCACCCACTATCAGTTAGAATTGGGAAGAATTTTGTCAGGATCAGCTTTTCGAACAGCTTTGATATTGTTGATAGTAAACTTATTGGCCTGTAAGACTCAGCTTTGGTAAGATCTTTTCCCGGCTTTGGATTCATTTTGACCTTGGCAAGCTTCCAGCTGTGTGGATAATACTCTAGTCGTAATATGGCATTAAAAATAAATAGTAAGATTCTAGTTGCAGTGCAAGGCAGAGTCATCAGCATCTTCTTACTAATTCCATCAATACCTGGAGCTTTCTTCGGGTTGAGCTCCGCAATAGAGCTGCAAAACTATCGATAGTCACTCCACTCGATAGTTTCGATAGTTTTATGTAAAACTATCGATACTATCGATAGTATCGAATAATTTTGTAAAAGTTGCCACATAAACTACATTTGACTCGAAAAAAAATCCTGAGTCCTCAACATTTTCATTAGTATATAAAAATATATCAAGCCTTTTTTTCGATTTTATCGTAAGCGGCATATGATCGAAAATATACTTTTTTTATTACAATTAACATTTTATGGGCCTACCCATGGTTAAGAATTACCAAAATGCGAAAATTGTTGATAACTCTTAATTTAACAATTGGCGGCCGTCGCGATATCAGTACCACCAAAATTTATCTTTGTGTCGACGATGTTGAATTTATTAAGATACTTGTGACTACTATTTGTCGAATAACACTTGGATTTATAAATAAATTCATATACATACATATGTATTTAAGTACTTATGTATACAGAAGCAGGGATGCGATGTCATATTTACAAATTGTACTAACTTTCAAAAAAAATTTTATTTTTCAGTACGATTGTACCTAATTCTTTATTTATATTTTTTTAATACTTGTACTTTTTAATTAACTAAAAATCAATTAACAAAACGCCAGAAGGTACACAAAGAATATTAGTTGTTGAGATCTGAATATAAAAGTAACATTTACGATATACTACGTTTATAACCTTTTTTTATTCGATTGTTCACAGTCGATGCAAATAGTCGGCTTCTCTTTTGGTAAGAAAATAAAATTTCCACATTTGCAGATGAATTTGAAATAAATAACATTCCTCCAGCAATTCTTTAAGTACCGCAAAACATCGTTTGATTTACTTAATTTTCTAATACAGGGTGGGCCAAAAGAAACCAAGGGGTGTAAAAGTTTAATAACTTTTTTGTTTATTAACTTTTTTTTATTTTTTCTTTCAGATAATATAATATACAAAATGGAAATTTTTTTACACTAAGTATGAAAAATGATGTCTCTTAAATGACCACCGTTTTCAGCTTCGCACTGATGGGCTCTTTTTAGAGCATTTTCCATAACATCTTTCAAAACTTGTGGCTGTAGCGTTCGAATTTCTGCAACAATGTTTGCCTTGAGTTCAAGGATTGTCTCTGGCTTGTTCACATACACTCGCTGCTTCAAAAAACCCCAAAGAAAATAGTCGGGTGCTGTCAAATCTGGCGATCGCGCTGGCAAAATAATTTCCGAATTTCGAGAAATTATTCGCTCTCAAAAAATTTGACTTAAAAGTGCCATTGTGTCTCGGGCAGTATGGGCAGTGGCTCCGTCCTGCTGAAACCACATACCAGGTCTGTTTTCAAGAGCAGGACGTAAAAAATTTTCTATCATAAACCGATACCGCTCTCCATTTACGGTTACAGCACTTCCATCTTCATTCTCGAAGAAGTAGGGCCCAATGACATTTTCAGATGTGATCCCACATCATACTGTACACCTGATGGGGTGCAATTGGCGTTGATGAATGGCTCTTGGATTTTGAGAACCACAGAACCTACAGTTCTGCTTATTAACAAAGCCATTCAAATGAAAATGAGCTTCATCAATCATAATCAAATTTTCAATAAAGTTGATTTCGTTTATTCATTTCTTATTTTCTGATTTTCATTTATTATTTTCATTCATTATAAATTCTCCAAGTGTTGTCTATATAATCTGAAAGAAAAAATAAAAAAAATTAATAAACAAGAAAGTTATTAAACTTTTACACCCCTTGGTTTCGTTTGGCCCACCCTGTACTTTCGAGCTAAAGATTAACCCCCTTGTGCAAAAAAATAAGTGAACTTTAAAACCGGTTTTTCTATGGATTTTTTTTAATGTACACTTCAGGCACGCATTATTTTTTGCATAAGGGGGTTAATATATTTTAATGCTATTTTTGGCATGTAATATAATATTCAAATAGCGCTAAAATTATACAATTGTACCAACTTTTCCATCGCAGTAGAAAAGCTTAAATCAACTACGAATAATTTGCTTCAAAGCTGCCGGCTACTGTTTACTGACTTCGATTATTTTTATTCTTTTAATTACTTGTTTTTTTTGCCGATAGTATTGATAGTGGAAAAAACTATCGATATTTCATTTACACCAAAACTATCGATACTATCGATAGTACTATCGATAGTTTTGCAGCTCTACCCCGCAATTAGTTTATGTAAATCACGCATCTTAAACTTTAAGGGTTCAGGGGGTAGAGCAACTACACTCGGCAAATCAGCAACATCAGTACATGTATTTGGGGTAAATACGGATTTTAAATGCACAGCAAATATTTTACCTTTTTCAGTATCGCTTCTTGCCCAAACACCGGTCGAAATGCGCAGAGGTGATTTAAACTCAACGGGTCTTTTAAGCTTTTTAGTAGTGCGCCACAAGGAGTAATTAGATGCTGGTGTGACATCGAGACTTTCAAGATAATTTCAAGGAGATGCAGTTTTCTCAACTGCAAGCAACTCTTGGAGTCGTTTCGTGCACTTTTTAAATCTAATTTTATTTTGTGGTGATCTGTGTTGTTCCCTTCTAGCTCTTCTTTTCTCACGTACGAGACGTTCAATGTCTGTAGAATAAATTTTTTTAAACCAAGTCTGCGGATGGGAGGTAGTGGCATGTTCAGCAGCCTGTTTAATATTCTCGTTGATATTGGCAATGTTAGATTCAATATCATCTGGTGTCCTTAGCTTAATTTTTTCCGCACATTGACTACTAAGGTATTTTTTTTTAATCCCAGCCAATTAACACGATTTATCATCTTCATATATGGGTGAAGTAAAGCGCTTCTTACTGGGCTACAAATTATGACGATAGTGGGAGAGTGATCGGACGAGAGATCTAGAGAAGTTCAACTTGAACTAAATCCCTAGAGATATTTTTCATGACGCCAAAATCTATGACATCCAGAATTTTTTGTATGTAAGTAGGCCAATAAGTAGGTTCCATACTTGAAATGACGTCCAAGTCCATTTTTGCAATTGTGTTGAACAACGCTCGACCTCTGGGTGTAATAAGACGCGAACCCCAGAACGTATGTTTTGCATTGTAGTTGCCAGCTGCTACAAAACAAAGTCCAAGGGATTTGTAGAAATTCTCGTATTGATCCTCAATGATTGAAAATCTGGGAGGGCAGTAAATTGATGATATAACGAAATTTGTACAAAAATGTTCAATGCCAATATTTGTTACTTGTAGATGTTCCTCACATACGTTGTCAATAATATAGTGCTTGAGTCTTGACTAGGATCCTTTGTATAATATATAGTGTAGCCATAAATTTTAAAAAGGCTTCTCCAAATCAAATGACTCTCAGAGACCAACATTATGTCAATATTTTTTTCCATGAGGAAGTTCTTAAGTTAATTTTTATGTTGGCGAATGCCGCTTCCGTTCCAGAAACATATTTTTAACATGTTCATGGTTTGTTAGTTAATGCTTGAAGCAGTGTATTTTGCATCATGCTAGTCATATTTGTTGCAAAGTTGTTTATGGTTTGCACCAGATTATCAATAGTGGTTTCAAGGCGACTGAAATTAAAGCTTGAGTTTGCATTTGTTGAATGATTTGGTGGTGAAACATTTTGTGATGGAATAGAATTTGTCTTAGCAGCATCAGCATACAAAACACGGGAAGTGACTGGTTGGCTCATTTGCGCAAAACTGACGGAGTAAGCGTTTGCTGATTGAGCTGGAGCTAATTTAGGTTTTTGCGCCATAGTCAGTTTGACGAAAGAGTACACAGGACATCATCTGTAGTTAGCGGTGTGATTACATCTACAATTACTGCATTTTTTATCACTTTGAACTTTTGGCTTATTGAAACTAGCAGTGCCGTGTGATTCGCCGCACACAACACATACAGATAGTAAATTGCAGTATGTTTTTGTATGGCCATATTCTTGGCAATTATGGCACTGTACAGGACCTGAACGCTTATGCGGCTCTTCAACTGTGATTTTTCAGTACAAGAGGTATTTTAAATTATAATTGGATACGTCTCATTTTTTTCTTAATTTTATATCATTTGGCTCAAGTTCAACTCGAAATAGAGCTTGGGGGATCTTCTCCCTATTTATTATGTTAGATACATTTTTTACCTTATATCCCTGGAGGACGAGTGCATCTTTTATTTCTTCGGGAACAACGTAAGAATCTATGCTCTTCAATACGATCTGCAGACCTTTAGCACTCTTAAGCTGGTATTTGTAGAAAATTGTTTTATTTTTTTTTCAAATTCAGAAACCATTTGGCGGAAATCTTTTTCGTCATAAATTTGAATTTTCGTTTCATCGATGTTGCCACGTTTTATTGGAACAATGTGAAATTCATTCTCATCAATGACCGAAATTAATTTTTTAACAAGGCCCTTTGAATTTTTTTCTCTCAAATAGATTGGTGGCGGCTTGGGTATTTTATTCGAGGATTCCTCGGGTTTGTCGTTGTCATCTTGCAAAATTTTAAAGCGGTTTTGGCGATTAGTTGAGGCTGCGCTGTTATCCCTAGACATTTTTGGAGCAGATGAAATTTTTAAAGAATTTACCACGGTTAAATATCTGTCCATCCTCACTTGTACCTTGAGTTTCGAGCCCCTGTTATCTGTAGTGATAACTTTGTTAAGTGATGAATACGAGCCTAAAGGGTATCATATTACTGACTTATATGAAGAAGTACTAGGCAACTGTAATGTTAACGATTCACTACTATTTGACATTGGACAAAGCGAAGTTGATCGCTGACGAAAAATTGGCTCTGCCGTTAAAAAAAGACTTTCATCAGGTTTATTATTTATATTGTTGTCATTAAGTGTTTCACAGTAAAATAAGCATTTCTGCAGTTAGAACTCACTTCAAAATTTTTTGTATTTGAGGTACTCATACAGAGTATTCCTCAAGGGTACTTTGTTTGTGTTTTTTTTTTGTTTGCTGTCTTTTTTGTCTTTTTGTTATTTATGATTGTTTGTTTGTTTTTGAGGTACTCATATAGAGCATTCCTCAATGTCACTTTGTTTATGTTTTTTTTTGTTTGCGGTTTTTTTTTGTTTCTGTTATTTCTACTATGTAAAAAATATTAGCAAAACATAAAGCTTATTTATTAAAGTCAGTATGTAGCTATTATAGCATTGCACAGATGCATCTGTTTGCACCAGTTTTGCGTGTTTTTGGTTCTTGTATGAAAAAATATTTTATTTAGCGTTTCTTTTACCAGTTTTAAATGTTGATTTTTAAAGCAGTTATTGTATGGTTGTGCATGGACCAAATGAGAAAAACACGTTTGCTTGTATTTGTTTTTCTATAACAAATAAGATACATAAGACTGGTTTTAACATAAGTACCACATGGTGTGTTGAAAAAAAGATCCATGGTTGATGAATGAATGAATGAAAGTAAAATTTCACTTACACATGTAAGTAAATGATACATGTACATGAAACACATGCATTTGTAATTACACTCAGAGCAAAATTGTCTCTTTCTCTCTCTATACTTTGGCTGCGCCACAAAATAACATAACGTAACATATATTTGTATTACAATATGTATTTTGGGCAAGAACAGATCAAACAGTTGCTCAGTAGCAATACAATAAGCAATTGTTATTTGTTTTAATTGTATTTCAATTTGGAAAAGCACGTACACACAATAACTCTTGTACTAGTTCTGTCGCTCACACTACAATTATATGGTACATACCATGGTATATTTGTTTTGGCTATACAAACGAGTATACAAATGCAACCCTATAGTAGCTATTACGAATAATATGTACTACGAATATTTTTTTGTATAATTATTTGTTTGTTTGGTAAGTCTGTAACCAAAATTCCGCTAATCGACTGTTCGCTATGAAGGTACCACGAGAACTGAGAGATTATTGGTAAATAAATTGTCATTCTTAACCCTAATTAGTACACTCGGGTATTTTATTCATTTGCAAATCTTGGATTCTACGGAAGTGTTTTTAAAGGAATAAAAACGAAACAATTTCAACAACACAAATCACTATGAGCCTTAAACACAGGTAGACACACCCACAAATTCCCATGGTTACATATTACGACAACTACTCCACCCACCCAAATCACGGTCAGTCTTATAGTACCACAGTCTAGCAACACCTACACTAGCATTAGAAAAAATAATCATGTTTTCCCGTCGGCATTAGAAAAAAATAATCATGTTTTCCCGTCGGTATTAGGAAAAATCATTTTCATGATTTTTACATAGGCATTACGAAAAACCATTTTCACGTTTCCCCGTCGGCATTAGGAAAAATCATTTTCATGATTTTCTCGTCGGTATTAGGAAAATTTATTTTCATGATTTTCCCAATGCGGAGTACACTCTTTAACACTTTGTGACATTGCAACAGTGTGTACTAGTGACAACCTTTGTCATTTCCGTAATTTTTTGTTGTCTGGTATTACTTTCCACATAAAAAAGCAATGTGAGTCCGATCACAGGGGAGATGTGTAAACATCTAGTAATGAAAAATGTTCTTAAGTTGGAAGTACTATGCTTTTAGTAATATTTTTTAATTAATCAATTAAAAGTATCAAAACTTTCAATATTGTAAATACATAGGAATTTGCTGGTTTTTGTTTGTTTTATTTAACTTATTTGGTTAGTAAATGGACACACTGCTGTTTAATGAAATGTAATGCATGTAGTTATTTTACAGCAATGGTTTTCGAACTATACAGCGCTAGCACAATTATATGTTAGTGAAAATTATTGCACACAAGATGGTGTTTATATGAAGCTCTTAAGTTTCCCTGTTTTTCTTGTTGTCCGTATGAAAGACAATCTCAAAGACGATGAAGACTTTTAGTTTGACAAGTTTAGGTTTTTGTTTTCCTTATTTTGCTTTGTTTTAGTAAATTTCTTATTAAAAGTGCAAAAAATCTTTTTAAAAGTTATTAAAATTAAATGTTTTTGTATTCATTTTATTTATTTGTTTTTATTTGCCTATGATAACTTAATGTACGACAATTAGTAATAAATTCAGTAAAGTGCGACTTTTACCCACGCATGAAGGGTTCCGTAAGGACACTTTAGCCTATATAACAAATAGTTTTGGCTTTTTTCGTTTATTGCGTTTTTCCGGTTTTTTGCCCTTATTTTATATTATTTTTACTGAAATTTTAGTGGTACTGTAGTGCTCATCTATGGTAAATGCCTTTATTTTTACTTTTTAATTCCTGTTGTTCATCGTTTAGTTGTTGCTGTTCTTGTTGTTGTGTACGCATTGCAATTAAAATAAATTCAGTAAAGTGCGACTTTGACTCGCACACGAAGGGTTCCGTACATTCGGTTTTGAGCATTTTTTGATGTGGCTTTTTTCCTTTTTAAGTTTTTCCAGTTTAAACTATTTTTTCAGCTTTGTCGCTTTTTTCTCTTTTTGACGAATTTTTTTCTCTTTTTGGGTTCTTTTAATTTTTGAAATTTTTTCCATTTTGGCGATTTTTTCCATTTTGGCGACTTTTTCTGTTTTTGGGCTTTTTCCCATTTTGGCATTTTTGTTTTGTTTTTGGGGTTTTTTTAATTAGGCGATTTTTTCATTTTGGCGATTTTTTTGTTTAAGGGTTTTTTTTTAATTTTTGCGATGTTTTTATTTTGGCAATTTTTTTTTTCATTTTGGCGATTATTTTTCTGTTTTTGGATTTTTTTCACTTTGGCGATTTTTTTCATTTTGACGATTTTTCCGGTTTTTCGCGATTTATTTTGGTCCTAGAATTTTCTTTAATTTGGTGCTTTTTTCGGTTTTGGCGATTTTTTTAGACTTGGCGATTTTATAATTTTTTGATTTTGTAGTTTTACCGTTTTTGAAAATTTTAAGAGTTTTGCTCTTACGGTTTCCAAGATACAGCAAGTTGTCAAAGTTACAAAGTCAAAATTGCATTAACTGATGGAACACCCTTTAATTAAAATTTTTTGAATTTACTGTCTGTATAAAAATACACTAACTTTACAAAATTCAAGTGTATGTATATTACATGGGATTTTAACATTTTTCGTTGCTCGTTTTGGAACACCCTTTAATTTTTAACTCTCATATATTTGCTGTTGTAGCGGCCAAATGTCTACACACTGTGTCCGAATTTCAGGTCCGTAGCTCTTACGGTTCTCGAGGAAATATCCTGTAACAGAGGAACGGACAGCCTAGCGAAAACAATAGGCTTCATTTTCACGTTTGGTGTACGGAGCCCTAATAAAGCAATTATTATTTCCACCTTTGGTATACGGAACCCTAATAAAGCAAAAATATAACGACCCTAAAAATAAAAAACCAGCATATTCCTATGTATTTACAATATTTTAAATAAGTTTGTATTGCTCTTTCAAACACTAATACACTCATAAATAGCTCACACCGATTTGACAACGCTGTGTGCATCTCAGCAAAGAAATCCCAGTGAAAAAGATTTTTACCCCCTAGCGTATAGATGTTTACACATCAAAAACATAATGTGAAAACCGTTGCACACATTTTAAAAATGACAGCACAAAATGAGAACGCAAGAACTATACTCAAATGTATACTCAGCATTACACGCCTGCTTTTTTGTACCTACCCATCTGCCACGGCTCAAGTAATTGTAATGACTAGGGAAAGGATTTTCATGTAAATACATGTTGTCTGTCGTTGCTCGTAGATTAACGTAAACAAAATATCTTTGCGAATCAACAAATTTGCGACAAAATGGCATCGATTTATTAGTGCATATTTTTGCATATTTTATAATAAATACATATGTTTGCCTATTTCATTATTTTTTTTTTTTTTTTAATGCATGTTTTTTTTATTTATTGTATCTTCAAATATGAACTAACAATAAGTATTCATATCTTAAATCTATAAAAAAAATATTAGGCCCGACCAATGTCGGACATAAGCTTAGTGATAGTTATTAATAATACATAAGTAGTGATAAGCAACAAAAAGAAAAAAAGTGTTTTCAAGCAGCTTCATCATCTAGAGTGTTGAATATTAGAGCCCGTGTATCTCTCTTTTTTAAGCGGATGTGCCCAGTAAAGTTCAAAATATTACGAGCAAGCGGATTAGGATGTGACTCGAGTTTTGTTAGATATTTGCCTGCGTATTTTACAATTTCTTCAGTCACTAGTGGCATATTCAAATCGCGATGTATATTTGAATTTTTGATGTACCATGGAGCCGATGTTATCATGCGTAAAATTTTATTTTGCCTTCGTTGAATTTTCTCTACATTTGAAGCTGAAGCAGTGCCCCATAGTTGAATTCCGTAACACCATATTGGCTTTAAAAGCGACTTGTATATTAAAAGTTTGCAGTCTAGGCTAAGTGTTGAATTTCTACCAATCAGCCAATGTACCTGAGTTAATTTAAGTTTCATTTGAGTTAACTTAGAGTCAATGTGATGTTTCCATGTAAGTCGTCGATCAAGGTGTAAACCAAGATATTTCACATGTGAATGTTGAGGAACAACTTGATTGTTAATCCGAATGGGGGAGCAAGTATCTCTTCTTAGGGTGAACGTTATATGGATACACTTTTGTTCATTGACTTTAATTCTCCATAAGTTTAACCAAAGCTCCATCTGGCTAATGTGTTCCTGGAGTTTGCGGGATGCCTCATCAGGGTTTTCGTGCATACTAAGGCAGGCTGTATCGTCGGCAAATGTGGAAGTATGGATACTACTGCTCACAGGCATATCGCAAGTATAAATCAAGTATAAAACTGGTCCCAGTATGCTCCCCTGTGGCACACCGGATGAAATAGTTTCAGGCCTACTCGTAAAGTCTTCTTCCACAATAGTGAACTTACGGGAAATAATGTAACTTTCCAAAATATTTAAAATGTTTATTGGTAAGTAAATCTTTAATTTTAAAATTAGGCCTTCATGCCACACTTTATCAAATGCCTGGGAAACGTCAATAAAGAGCGCAGAACAATACTTTTTTTCCTCAAAAGTTCTTCTTATAAATTGAACCAGTCTGTGAGTTTGTTCAATGGTGCTATGCTGACTTCTAAAACCAAATTGATGGTCTGGTATGATCCCACTACTAATTAGAATTGGGGACAATTTTGTTTTGAGCAGTTTTTCGAAAAGCTTTGACATAGATGATAGTAGACTTATAGGCCTATATGACTCAGCCTTGGTTAGATCTTTGCCCGGCTTTGGAATCATTTTAACCTTGGCAAGCTTCCAGCTGTGTGGATAATACTCCAGTCGTAAAATGGCATTAAATATGAATAATAGGATTCTCATTGCAATACGAGGCAAGTTCATAAGCATCTGGTTACTAATTCCATCAATACCCGGAGCTTTCTTCGGGTTGAGTTCGGCAATTAATTTTTGTAAATCACGCGTCTTAAACTTTATGTGTTGAGGGGGTAGAGCGACTACATTCGGCAAATCAGCAACACCAGTATATATGTTTGGCGTAAGAACGGATTTTAAGTGCTCAGCAAATATTTTACCTTTTTCAGTATCGCTTCTTGCCCAACTTCCGGTAGATGTGCGTAGAGGTGGCTTATACTCAATGGGTGTTTTAAGCTTTCTAGCAGCGCGCCACAAAGAGTAATTAGACGCTGATGTGACATCAAGACCTTCCAGATAATTTTTAAGAGATGCACTTTTTTCAGACGCAAGCAACTCTTGGAGTCGTTTAGTGCACTCTTTAAATCTGATTTTATTTTGTGGTGATCTGTGCTGTTGCCATTCCCTTCTAGCTCTTCTTTTTTCACGTACGAGACGTTCAATGTCTGTAGAATAAATTTTATTAAACCCAGTCTGCGGATGGGAGATATTGGCATGTTCAGCAGCCTGTTTAATATTCTCGCTGAGATTGGCAATGTTAGATTCAATATCATCGGATGTTCTAAGCGTAATGTTTTCCGTACAATGACTACTGAGATATTTTTTGAACCCCAGCCAATTAACACGATTGATCATCTTCACATATGGGTCAGGTAAGTTACTTCTTAAGGGACTACAAATTGTAATGATCGTCGGAGAGTGATCGGACGAAAGATCAAGAGAAGCTTGAACTTGAATTAAATCCCTAGAGATATTTTTTATGACGCCAAAATCTATAACATCCGGAATTTTTTGTATGTCAGTAGGCCAATAAGTGGGCTCCCCACTCGAAATGACATCCAAGCCCATTTTTGAAATAGTGTTGAACAATGCTCGACCTCTGGGGGTAATAAGACGCGAACCACAGAACGTATGCTTAGCATTGTAGTCGCCAGCTGCTACAAAACAAGGTCCAAGAGATTTGTAGAAATCCTCATATTGATTCTCAGTGATTGAAAATCTGGGATATAACTCCCCAAATTGATGATATAACAAAATTTGTACAAAAACTTTCAATGCCAATATTTGTTGCTTGTAGGTGTTCTTCACAAATGTTATCAAGAACATAGTGCTTCAGTCTTGACTTTATTAGAATTGCTGATCCACCGCAAGCCCTTCCTCTAGGGTCCTTTGTATCATATATAGTGTAGCCATAAATTTTAAAAAGACTTCTCGAAGTCAAATGAGTCTCAGATACTAATATTACATCAATATTTTTTTCCGTGAGGAAGTGCTCAAGTTCATTTTTATGTTGGCGAATGCCGTTTGCGTTCCAGAAACATATTGTTAACGTGTTCATGGCTTATTAATTAATGCTTGAAGCAGAGTATTCTGCATTCGCAGCATTTCTTGCATCATGCTAGTCATATTTGTTGTAAAATTGTTTAAAGTTTGCACCAGATTTTCAATAGTAGCTTCAAGGCGATTAAAATTAAAGCTTGCGTCAGTATTTTTTGAATTATTTGGCGGGGAAACATTTTGTGTGGGAATTGAATTTGTCTTAGCAGCATCTGCATACGATACACGGGAAGTAACTGGTTGGCTCATTTGCGCAAAAGTGGCAGAGTAAGCGTTTGCTGATTGAGCTGGAGCTAATTTAGGTTTTTGCACCATAGTCTTCTTTACGAAAGAGTACACAGGACAACCTTTGTAGTTGGCGGTGTGATTACCTCCACAATTACTGCATTTTTTATCACTTTGATCTTTTGGCTTATTGCAACTAGCTGTGCCGTGTAATTCGCGGCACACAACACAAACAGAGGGTAAATTGCAGTATGTTTTTGTATGGCCATATTCTTGGCAATTATGGCACTGTACAGGACCTGAACGCTTATGTGGCTCTTCAACTGTGATTTTTCGGTACAAGAGGTATTTCAGATTATAAATTGGATGCGTCTCATTTTTTTTCAATTTCATATCATTAGGCTCAAGTTCAACACGAAATAGGGGTTGTGGAATCTTCTCTCTATTTATTATATTGGACACATTTTTTACCTTAAACCCCTGGAGGACGAGTGCATCTTTTATTTCTTCGGGAACAACATAAGAATCTATGCCCTTCAATACGATCTGCATGCCTTTAGCGCTCTTAAGCTGGTATGTGTAGAAGCTTGTTTTATTTTTTTTAAATTCAGCAACCATTTTGCGGAAATCTTTTTCGTCATAAATTTGGACTTTATTTTCATCTATGTTTCCACGTTTTATTGGAACAATGTGAAATTTATTCTCACCAATGATCGAAATTAATTTTTTAATAAGGGCATTTGAATTTTTTTGTCTCAAATAGATTGGTGGCGGCTTGGATATTTTATTCGAGGATACCTCGGGTTTGTCGTTGTCATCTTGCAAAATTTCGAAGCGGTTTTGGCGATTAGTTGAGGCTGCGCTGTTATCCCTAGACATTTTTGGAGCAGATGAAATTTTTGAAGAATTCGGGCTTCGCCCACGCTTTACCACGGTTATATATCTGTCCATTCCGACTTGTACCTTGAGTTTAGAGCCGCTGTTATCTGTAGTGATAACTTTGTTAAGTGATGAACACGAGCCTGAAGGGGATGATATTACTGGCTTATATGAAGAAGTACTAGGCAACTGTAATGTTAATGCATCATTACTATTTGGCATTGGACAAAGCGAAGTTGATCGCTGACGAAAAATTGGCTTTGACGTTAAAAAAAGACTTTCATCAGATTTATTATTTATATTTTTTTCATTAAGAGTTTCAGAACTCACAGTAAAATAAGCATTTCTGCCGTTAGAACTCACTTCAATTTTTTTTGTATTTGAGGCACTCATACAAAGAATTCCTCAAGGGATATTTGTTTGTGTTTTTTTTATGTTTGCGGTCTTTTTTTGTTTATGTTATTTATGATTGTTTATTTGTTTAGAGGTACACATATATATAGTATTCCTCAATATCAATTTGTTTAATTTTTTTTGTTTGCGGTTTTTTGTTTTTGTTATTTTTACTATGTAAAAATATCAGCAAAGCATAAAGCTTATTTATTAAAGACAGTATGTACCTATTACGAATAATATGTACTACGAATATTTTTTGTTTGTTTAATTTTTTGTAAGTAAGAAAAATTCCGCTAATCGACTGTTCGCTATGAAGGTACCACGAGAACTGAGCTTTTTTGTACCTACCCATCTGCCACGGCTCAAGTAATTGTAATGACTAGGGAAAGGATTTTCATGTAAATAAATGCATATTTTTAAAACATATTTTAATTTTTTCGTGCTATTAATCAAGTTATGGTTTTTTGATTAGTTGCAAAGTATGTAAAACCTGCAGTTTTTACTACTGTGGAAAATTGGGCAAATGACGAAAACTTAAGATCGCATTTTTTTGTGATATTATTCGATATTCAAAAAATATAATACCTTGGCTCAAGTCAAGAACACCAATACCACTGAAAAAAAACAGGAGCACGGGATAATAAATAGCCCAAAATCCAAAAATTTTTGTGTAATTTTATTTCAGCGCTCTTTACTGGTTTCATGTGTATTTAAAGTGCTTTTGGAAGCTCCTTTGCGTGTTACAGCCTTTAATAAAAAATATCCAGTGATACGATAAGGATACATCCTATAGTAAAAAGATGGGAAAGTTGTTGAATGCTGTTGGATAATATATTTGTGTTAATAAAGTTGAAGAAATTTTAAAGTCAACAAACTCAGGTTATGACTTTCTTGTTGACACTATTATGCTCTGAAAGGCAGAATAAGCGAAGAGACTAAAAATAAATTAGAAATAGTATACAAAAAATTTTGGACTTAAAAATTGCATGAATAGTTTATAGTTCTAACAACGAAATTTTAAAAACTGAATATTTCACAAATGAATTAGCAGTATTTAAATGTGCACCAATAACTTGTGCTGAAGGAAATTTCAATTTTATTTAATAAAAGCTTTTTTAGAAAAAATCGCCGAAGGCTTACCTTTGACAATTTACAAAAATCTATATAATTAATAGGCGAACATATTTTTGTAATCCCTTTTACGCTGGTTTCACTGCACCGATTTTAAAAAGATTTATATGGTTTTTAAGGATTTTCCGTAAAAATGTGCAGAATCTACATATATTTTAATGAAATCGGTTTGGTATTTTGGAAGCTATAAGCGTTTAAAGATGCCACTACTACATGCAAACATATTACACACGCATTTATTAGCTTACAAGTAAAAAATAAACAAAACATGAGTGCATGTGTGCGTGTGTTTGTAGTATTATAAAAATGTACCAAATTAACATCAATTGTAGCGATAACAATTTTTCATTTATTGAAAATAAAAACATAAAGAAATTAACTAATACCATCGAGAAAAACAGTTTTTCATATACATACATATGTCTAATAGTGGGTACACACTTTGCAAAGTGTTTCAGCAACACGTTTATATTACATGCTACATACTTTGACACAGACACTGCAACCTACAGTACAACCTATAATCATTTTGATATATTCGACACTTCGAATGCAATTTTCAACTCAACTATAAACAAGACTACAAACTGTGCGACCGACATTGCAACCTGCCTGGTTGCATAAACCATAACGAACTGGGAAAAGTTCTATCAAAACAAATGAAAAATATGAGCATAAACTACCAATGTTGAAAATTTTGGTACTTATGATCAGTGTTAGGCAACTATGTTAGGAGAAATTATTATTACTGTAATCAGTGCTGCCAGAAAAATTTTGACTCTTGTCCCCAATTTAAAACGTCATGTCCCCAAAAATCCCCATTTCAACAGAAAAATCCTTACTTTTATCCCCAAAAATATATCATTCATAAAAAACGATTATTAAGTCCTATGCGCAGGGATGCGAAATAAGATTTTCACAAAGTTACAAGAAAAATTTTACTTTTTTCATTAAATTGCAAATTTTTAAAAAGTTGAAAGTTTTTCATATTTTCTGGGAATCACACATACATAGTTTTTTTATGCGAAACATAATAACTAAGATAGAATCGTGCGTACAACAATTGCATAGTCAAAACTTTCAACAGTCATTTTTCTTTTTTAAAAGAAAAAAATGTTAATTGCCAAAGAGCTTGTTCTGCATCTACGAGCACAGTTTTGCCTATGTACATATCGTTAACTTAATACGAGGAGGAGGACGAAAAACTAAATAAATTAATACAAAATTTTTTTAAACGCAATTTTTATTAAAAACACTTCACATAAGCTTTTAATAATATTGCGTTTGAAAAAATTTTGTATCATTATTGCATTTTTTTAATTTAATTTTTTCCTCCTCCTGTAAACTATGAAAAACATGAGTTAGGGCCTTTTCGTATTAATTTAACGATAATTATGTTCGTGGTATTACCATGATGGTAATATCATCTTCATTATAGAGTATGATTACCACACTACTCTACGAGATTTTTGAAAACTGAAATGTTACCAGTACTAATATATTATGTCAACACATGCAAATTGTTAGAGCTCAAAATGAAAAGTCTCCAAATCCCTCCCCACGAAATTCTGTCCACAAATTAGAGGCGAAATCCCCATTTTGGGGACAAATCCCCTAATCTGGTGGCACTGACTGTAATGCAAGGAACAAATGTTTTCAAATTATACCACTGATGTATAAAGTGTACCAGTGTACCAATGCAAATGTAATTGTACCAAATTTGGTACAATTGTATCCCAACAGTGGTATGAAAGCCATAATACTTAAAGGAATAGAGTTGAATAAATTGAACGAACTAACTTGGTTGAAGGGATTTTGTTTATGTTTTTTAATTTCATGTATTATTTAAGTATGGTTGCATATGTATGTAAGTATGTGTGTGGCCGTGTTTTAATGAAATTTTTTATGACGCTTAGATACATTTGAATCTTAATAAAATTATTTACATTTTGATTCTAAAATACGGACGATTGTGACGTCCGTTTGGTATATGAAGTATGTACTTATTAATTTACGTACATAAATAAAAGTTTGGCTTAACTTTATTTTGAATTCAGTATGATTTGACAAAACGTTTATTAAGAAAGTATTTTAGCTGAGCTTTTGATGCTTTTTAAGTTTTTAATGAAAAAATGTTTGTTAAGCAAGCAATGAAGATGATTTTTCAAGGTTTTCAATATTATTAAATGTTAAAAAAAAGTTTATAAATTCATATTTTATTAGTTTTAAATACATATTTTTATATTTTTACTGCATATCTTATGTACATAAAACGTGATTTTAAATCCATAAAAATCCTTTCCCTTGTAATGATACACAATACACGTGGTACTGGTATCACGTTGCCTTCATTGATCGCGCGTCTCTAATTCCCTTTGACAATTCTCAATATCTCCCACTGCAATTTCTCCAACCTTCAAATAAGTTCGTTGCTCATAAATAACATACATATTTTATTCATCTCTTCAAATTTTTTAAAAATAAAAAAACTAAATCGAACTAAAATAAAACTTACAACAAAAACAAGAATACATAATTTCTTTCTAAAATACCTTTCCATGTCCACCAGCTAAGAAGAATATTAAAAAAAAACTAACAAAACATTTTCTCTATACAAATACTTACTCACTTAAAAACATTGCACTCTAAAACCGCAAACCTGCTGCAACCACTTGACAAAACAAAAACATTCAATTTAAAATTAAAATAAGAAACATACTCGTGCGTGCAAGCCTGCGTGCCAACATAATGAACTATTTACATGGGCGGACGGACATCAAACCATTCTTATCTCAGACTTATGCTCACGCAACAAAATAAAACATCATCATCACGTACATACCCCTGTACATATCGATTACCCTCGTCACTTCGCACCATTGGTATTAATTACAAAAATTTTGATTTTAGTTACCCAAATTTGACAATAACTTAAAAAATTTCGAATTTAATTACCCAAATTTGACAATTTTAATTGCCATAGAACCACCAGTAGGTATATATATATACTCATATGTGTGAAATTAAGTATTAATATATACATATGCATTTTAAAATATAACTGTTTTTAAGACTATCATACTCTTTAGGCTTTTGGTTCTCATAAACAATATTTTAAGACATGAGGTACACATATGTGCACCATTTTTTTTAAGGAAATAAAAAACAAAATAACAAATACGTACGAGTATTTTAATTTTACCGCAAAGAGTAAAAACAGTGCATAAAAAATATATAAAAGCAATATATTCATGTTCAAGTCTGAAGAGTTTAAATAAATACTTTGTTAATGACACCAGAATTTATCCAGAAAAATCTATCTGCCTTGAATGTGCTAAAGTGTTTCTTTTTAACCGACTTCAAAAAAAGGAGGAGGTTAACAATTCGTCTCAATTTTTTTTAGGTGTGTATGTTCATAACTCAGTACATATTGGACCGGTTGTAAAAGTTTTTTTGGTTGCCTGAGAATTTGCATTTTACTTTTTGGTTATTAGTACGATGTAATTGACTTCATAAATAATATGTATACATATGTACATACATACACATGTTGCATGTAGAATTCGGGAGTAGTAAGCATTTACTTACTGTCTCACAATATTATAAGAAAATTACGATTTCTGCAATTATATTTAAAACCAAATTCAAATTTTGTTTTTGTTTTTGTTTCAAATGTAAATATTCTCCCAATGAGCACTCGAATATTAAAATTCAAGCACATGAAATTGTGCTGGAAACAAAGTTGACCTCAAGCATTTTTTCAAGTTATTTTCAAGCTTGAAAATATTTTAAAATAAAAAATGAAACAACATAAATATGAATATGTTCAAACCTTGGCACTCAAAAAATTAAAATTCAAGCACTTTAAATTGAAGTTTAAACAAAGTTGAATTCAAGCAGCAACAACCAGTTCACTCACTTGGTTGCCTGGTAAATTTTTGAGTTGACAAGTTGTGCAATAGCGATATTGCGTAATTTGGTCAAAAGCTAAATAATATTAAAGAACTAGGTTAGCAAGTTAACCTTGGTACTTTGTTCAAAGATGTGAATTTTCAGCACCATTGATTATTACGCGTGAAAAATTTCACATGTACTAAATGTAGCCCAACTCGCGGTTTTTTTTTATAAAATTCTCGCTTTTATTGCTTGAAAGTATGCAACATTGTTAAAATTCCGTGCGAAAAAAGCACTGCTCATGTTGTTTCGCAGCTAAACTAAAATGATGCCAGAATAATTTTGCATGGAAGGACATGATTTTACGTGTTTTTGACAAGAAGAAGAGTTTTTGACTAGTACCCTACTAGTTTTGCGAATTTATTTCGCAAATATTTCATAGCAAATACTTTTATATATAGTTTGACAACATTTCGCATGAAGTTATGGACAGAGTACCAGGCTTTAGCAAAATAATATTAACTATTAAGTATAATATTAATGTTGAAATATATCCAATTATGATTAAGTTTTGTATAAATAGTAAATTTTAAGAAACCAAGTAGTGGATGGTTGTAAATAGTTAGTTGCAGATAGTTGCAATTAATGAGTTGTAATAAGACAGTTGTAATTAGTTGTAATCAGATAGTTGCAATCAAGCAGTTGTAATTAGAGAGTTGTTATTTGTAATTAGCTGAAGACAGTTAAAGTTATAGAGCCATACCTGCGATTCCCACGGGAACCTCCTGGTTTAAAATTGTAAATTTAAAAATAAGATACTAGTTATTAGTTTGACAAAGCATTTTTAATAAACCAATTTATATATGTATAAAAAATTTGTTTAAATTCAACACAACATTTTGGAGCAGCCGTGATTAGCAAGAGTACAGTTTGATACCTTTTTGGTAGTTTGAAGGAAGTATATTGATATTAGAAAGCTATTTTAGCTCAATTTAATTTCAATATACTGAACTAAATTGTTAAAAGGATACGTTTTTCTGTATACCAGCATTTACTAGACAACGCAAAGCTTTAATGATCTTTTTTAGCTGCCTTACGTCACATGGACTTTGGTGGTATACTCAACGACGATCAGACAGTTTGTTCGAGACAAATGGGACCAACACAAATTGTAAAAATATTTATATAAGTGTAAAATTATTAAATTTAATTAGATAAACACAACAAATTAGATAAACACATAGTGAAAAATCCAAAATGTTTAGCAGTATATAAATAGAAGGGACGTTTGCTAATGAAAATAATCATTGAAAGTAGAAATATATAAATGGATTTAGGGATATTTGCTCGAGCTATATGGAGAATTTGAAAAAAGAATTACGAAAGACACAAGATGGGACCAGGGAAATTTCTGAGCGAGTGTGGAATCTCATAAAGTACCTTAAGAAGACTAAAAAGTTTATAGAGTTATTAAAATATAAAGTTTGGAGCCAGGGAATATAAAAATATTATATATTAAATATTATATTAAATTATATATTAAATATCTTTTATACCGAAAAATAACAGTTGAAGAACCTAAGACTAGTTCTATTCCCACACAAAATATTTCAAGCTTTAATTTTAATAACCTTGAAGCTACTATTGATAATCTGATGCAAACTATAAATAATTTTGCAACAAATGTGACTAGCATGATACAGGAAATGCTAAGAATGCAGAACACTCTGCTTCAAGTATTAGTTAACAAGCCATAAACACGTTAAAAATATGTTTCGGGAACGCAAACTGTATTCGCGTACACAAAAATGGACTTAGGCACTCGGAAAAAAATATTGATATAATATTGGTCTTTGAGACTTATTTGACTTCAAGAAGTCTTTTTCAAATTTACGGCTACACCTTATATGATTCACAGGACCCGAGAGGAAGAGCATTCGGTGCATCAGCAATTCTGACTCAAGCACTATATTCTCGACAATATTTGTAAACAACAATTTTACGCTAAGAAGACCCAATGATATTGAATTTAACATTGCCAATCCTATCAAAAATATAAAACAGGCTGCTGAACATGCCACTACCTCCCATCCGCAGACTGGGTTTAAAAGAATTTATTCTACGGATATTGAACGTCTCATAAGTAAAAAAAGAAGAACTAGAAGGGAATGGCAACAGCTTAGATTACCCCAACATAAAATCAGATTTAAAGAGTGCACTAAACGACTCCAAGAACTGTTTGCATCTGAAAAAACTGCATCTCTTAAAAATTCCTTAGAAAATCTCAATGTCAATCCAGCATCTAATTACTCTTTGTGGCGCGCTGCTAGAAAGCTTAAGACGTCTGTTGAGTATAAATTCCCTCTGCGCACTTCTACCGGAGGTTGGACAAGAAGCGATACTGAAATTAAAATCCGAATTTACCCCAGACATATGTACTGGTGTTGTTGATTTACCGTGTGTACTTGCTCTATTCCCTTAAAATTTAAGATGTGTGATGTACAAAAAGTAATTGCTGGACTCAACCCGAAGAAAGCTCCGGGTATTGATGGAATTACTAACCAGATGTTAATAAAGTTGCCTCCTATTGTAATTAGAATCATGTTATTTATTTTAAGACTGGTTTATTTTTCACACATCTGGAAGCATGCCAAGGTCAAAATTATTCCAAAGCCGGGCAAAGACTTTACTAAGGCTGAGTCATACAGGCCAGTAACTCTGCTATCAACAATGTCACAACTTTTCGAAAAACTGTTCATGACAAAATTCTCCCCTATCCTAATTGGTAGTGGGTGCATCCCATACCATCAGTTTGGTCTTAGAAGTCAACATAAATTGGTTAAATTTATAAGAAAAACATTTGAAGAAAAGAAGTATGGTCCTGTTCTGTTTATTGACGTTTCGCAGGCATTTGATAAAGTGTGGCATTGAGGCCTTATTTTAAAATTGCAATCATAACTACCAATAAATTTTCTGAAGCTAGTAGAAAGTTACACTACTACCCGGAATGTTACGGTTATGGAAGGAGACTTCATGAGTATGCCTGAATCTATATCATTCAGTATGCCACATGGGATCATACTGGGGCCAGTTTTGTATTTGATTTACGCTTGTCATATGCCTTTGAGCAGCAATATTTTTACATCTACGTTTCCCGATGATACAGCCTGCCTTAGTATGCACAAAAGCCCTCAGGAGACTTTCCGATATATACAAGAATATATTACGCAACTAAAACTATGGTTAAATTTATGGAGAATTAGAGTAAACGAGCAAAAGTGTGTTAAGGTAACATTTACCCTGCGAAGAGATACTTGTTCCCCAATTCGGATAAACATACAAGTTGTTCTTCAACATTCACACGTAAAATACCTAGGTTTACACCTTGATCGACGGCTTACATCAAAACCCCATATTGACTCAAAGCTAACACAAATGAAATCGAAATTAACTCAGGTACATTGGCTGATCAGTCCAGATTATACACTTTTAATATACAGGTCGATTTTGAAACCAATATGGTGCTACGGAATACTGCTATGGGGCATTGCTTAAGCTTCCAATATAAAGAGAATCCAACGAAGACAAAACAAAAAAAGCGGGATTATCCCGCTTTTCACAAATTTCTGTCCCGCTTTATCCCGCTTTTTACGGTTCTGATGAATTTAATCCTTTATTCGACTTTTATTAAAATATAACTGACCAAAAATTCATTCCAACTATTTTTTTAAGTGCGATTATTGCTTAACAAGCCGAAACCCTGTGTGCCTCAGTATACCCCATAAACGATTTGAAATGAAAAGAAATTTTTTTTGTTAGAAGTGCCACGCTTTCGGTTCAACCTTCACTATTTTGTAGGATACAATTCTCATAATTAACATAAATAGTCACGAAGTGTTTCAAAATTCTCACTGCATTAGTTTTCAAGATATTTTTTAAGTAAACATATTCTCTATTTGAGAGGAGCCATGCTACGTTTCCAATATTGTTTATTTTCTATCATTGGCAGAACCAGCGGAATTTAAAGGTTGTTTTTGTAACAGATAGCAAGATATTAAAAACTTGTATATAATTAACTTGGGACATGACTCACTGTTTACTCTATTATTGACTCCTTTTTATAATACTTTGGTCTTTATATGCGTTACTGCTTATAAAAAATTTAAATTTATTCTATTTTGGCTTCCAAGATGTCTTGAGTCATAGCCTCTTGTTCCTTCTAGCCCTTCAGTAATAGTCTGTAAGCATAGCAGAAAGATCGGTACTCTGGTATTATTTTTGAAGACAAACAAAAATTTGCACTGCCTGTGAGGCACCACGCCTACTTGTTAAAATTCCGAAATTGTTTCCAGAGACAATGCACAATATCAGCAGAAATATTCCCACAATACTCGTATTTCAAGGTTTCTACTATATTATATTTTGAGATATCTTACAGTAAATATTGTTTCTTTCACACCCAACATGTCTAATTAGAACTTTTTTTGTAAGTCAATTCACAATATAAAAATCGTTAATCATACAAATTTTCACGTTTCTTGCTGAAAGATATTAAAAAAAACTATAACGTAAGTGCCACATTAAAAAAAGTAGCGGAATTGATGCAGCCGCTCTGAATTGATGCGATTACCAACGAACGATATTTGATTTTAATAAATAAATACTTTTATTTATTTAAAACCGTTGTTTCTTTTGAGTTGAAAATTTTGTTTCCTAAGTAAATACATGTGCACAATACACATCCTGATTTCTAAAAGATATTTATTTTTAAAACCCACTTTTTTGCTGTATTTTCTTCAAAATCCCGCTTTTTGATGATCTATCCTGCTTTTTGCAAAAACCACCTGGTCAGGTTAGCCATTAGTGACTGAAGAAATTGCAAAATGCACAGGCAAATACTTAACAAAACTCTAGACCCATCCTAATCCCCGTACTCGTAGTATCTTGAATTTTACTGGACACATCCGCTTAAAAAAAAGGACACAAGGCCTGTAATAGTCAGCAATCGAAATGCTACTTCTTGAAAATAATTTTTGTGCTTAATACAACATTTATGTATTTTTAATAATTACCACTAAGTTTATGTCCGACACTAGTCGGGCCTAATTAATTATATTTAGATTTAAGATTTGAATACTTATTGTTAGTTCATATACAATAAATACAACAAATAAATATATGTATTAAAAAAATATTTACACAATAAATAAATATTTACACAACAAAGTTATAGACGCAATCAACAGCAACATATTTCTTCTAATTGTCCTAGAAACAGGGCAGTACAAATATCAACTGTATAAATGGCAATAATAGAGCCTACAATAATGTAAATGGAACGGAAACATATATAATTATAAGAGCAATAAAAAATCCAGAGAAATCAAATCAAATAAAAATCACATTTCCACATTTTGTTTTGGAAGGAGTGTTCAAGAGTGTACCCGAATCTATATCTTCTGGTGTGCCAAAGGATAGTATTCTGGGGACAGTCTTGTATTTAATATATATTTCTGATATGCCAGTGAGCAATAATATCCACACTTCTACATTTGCCGATGATCCAGCCTGTATGAGTATGCACGAAAACTCTTATGAGGCATCCCACAATCTCCAGGAATATATTACCCAGCTGGAAGGATGGTTAAACTTATGGAGATTTAAAGTAAATGAGCAAAAGTGTGTCAATATAACGTTTACCCTAAGAAGAGATACTTGTTCCCCCATTCGAATCAACAATCAAAATATTTTTCAACATTCTCAAGTGAAATACCTTGGTATACACCTTCACACAAAAAAATAATATGAATGATTTTGAAATAATTATTAAAATATTTGTAATATTAAATAAAAAATGAATTAAATTTTCACCTTTAAGCAAATTGATAATATCAATTCAATTAACCACTGAAATTAATTAATATAATTAAAAATTTAATTGAATCAATTAAATTCTTAATTGAAAATATTAATTGGTGAATACTTTGTTCTAAGTTGATGGAAGGTTTACATAGAAACATCATATTAACTCTAAGCTTACTCAAATGAAACTTAAATATATTCGTTAATGGCAGAAATTCAACACTCAGCCTTGACTGAAAACTTTTGATATACAAGTCACTTTTGAAGCCAATATGGTGCTACAAAATTCAGCTTTAGCTTCAAATGCTAAGAAACTATAACGAAGGCAAAACAAAATCTTACGTTTGATAACATCGGGTCCATGGTACATCAAAAATTAAAATTTATATCCTGATTTAAATATGCCACAAGTGACTGAAGAAATTGCAAAATACGCAGACAAATACTTAACAAAACTCTAGTCACATCCTAAGCCGCTTGCTCGTAATATCTTGAATTGGACACACATGCTTCAAAAAGAGGGACACTACAGCTCTAATATGCAACATTCCAGATGAAACTTCTTGAACATATTTTTATGACTAATATGACATATATGAATTATTAATTACTCTCACTAAGTTTACGCCTAATTAATTTTTGAAGATACAATAAATAAAAATCAGTAAAAAGAAGAAAGTTTGAATTTGTTGAATTATTATAACTAGCCTAATCAGAATCGGCAGACGATACACCTGAAGTAATTAATTGGTTGGGTCGTTTGTGCAAAAGTGACGGAGTAAGCGTTTACTGATTAAGCTGTAACTAACTTAGGCTTTTGTCCCATAGTCTGTTTAACGAAAGAATATACAGGATATCTTCTGTAGTTAGCGGTGTGGAGGTAATCCACAGCTACTTCATTTTCACCGCAGGTGACACCAACTGTAGGTAATTTACAGTAAGTTTTTGTATGGTCATATTCTTGACAGTTATGGCACTGTATGGGCCCTGAACTCTTGTGTGGTTCTTCAACCTATTTCTCGGCTATAAATTGGATGTGTCTGGTTTTTTTTCAACTGTATATCATTCGGCTCCAATTCAACACGAAATAGAGACTAGGGGTATCTTCTCCCTATTGATTATATTAGTAACATTTTGTACCTTAAATCGTGCATCTTGTGCTTCTTCAGGATTTATATAAGAATCAATGCCCTTCAATACGATCTGCAGACCTTTTGCACTCTTAACCCATCTTGTACCACTACCCGAAATCCTTTACATATATATATATATATATATATATATATATATATATATATATAAATTTTGATATACTGGTTCCGTCTATACTACTGATCACTAAAAAATAAATAAAAAAAATCGTGTACCTATGTTGGGGGTAGTGCACTGTTGCGAAAACGCAACGTTGGCTTATAACATGCAAATCACTTTTGAAATTAGCTTGTCAAATATTTTTGTTTATTTTAGTGGTATTTTTCGAAACATTTTGGATGTAATGTAACATTACATTTTTTACATTGGTAAATAGTGTAATGTTAATATTGTAATGTTTGGTAGTGTGTTATGTGTGTAAGGCCCTATAGCCCAATTATTATTTTTATCCAGCTGTACAGGGGGTCCAGCTTATAAATAGGCGTTCAAAGGAACTGCCAGAAAAAGTGAGAATTCAATTTGTAAACTAGGCAAGTTGTTGCCGGATTGCGTTTTTAAATTAAAGTCTAATTTTATTTAACATTTTGACTGCTTATATATTATTTTACATTCTTCAATTTTTGTGTTTCTTTATGTCTTTAATTTTGCTATAACAACAATTTATTTCATATTGGTGATTATATAATAGAGATTCCTGTGGGATCTTATGAGTTTTCTGATATAGTTGATTTAATTAAAGATAAATATCATGATTTGACTAATGAAGGGGATCTTTATATTAATGAAAATTTTAATACGTTTATAATATCTATAAAAAGTACAATAGATCCCATCTATTTCAATAAAAATCGATCAATTGGATCTTTGCTTGGTTCTAGTAAGAGAGTATTACGACAACAAGTGGAACATTTTTCAGATAAAACAATTGATATAACAAAAGTAGTAGGGAACTATCGCTTCTGCCCCAATTAAAATTGTTAAATTGTTGCTGAAATTGTTAAATTTGGGTAATTAAAATTTGAAAATTTTAAAATTCTTGAAATTTGATACCTACGAGGGTGGTTCGATAAGTCCTTTAAATATTTTTCGAGGGTGGTTCAATAAGTCTGTCTTTTTCCTAATGCCTACGGCATGCATGATAATTTTTCCTAATGCCTACGGCAATACATACTTATTTTTCCTAATGCCTACGGCAATACATAATTATTTCCTAATGCCTACGGCAATACATAATTATTTTCAAATGCCGACGGCAATACATGATAATTTTTCCTAATGCCTACGTCAATGCATGATAATTTTTCCTAATGCCGACGGCAAAACATGATTATTATTTTTTTCAAATGCCGACGGCAAAACATGATTATTATTTTCTAATGCTCCCAGTGTTGCCATACTGTAGAAATTTGTTATCGTAATACTATATCAGTAATATCAGAGAAAGAAGGTTTGATGACTACTAGGTCATATGGTTTCATATGAATCATGGGAATGTGCTTGTGTGATTTCCTCACGCTAATAAATTCTTATAAAATAAAATAATTAAATAAATGAATAAAATAATTACATAAATTATTTTATTTATTTATAAAACGTTCTCATGTATGTGAACACCCCTAATGCTTGTGTGTGGGGGGTCCAGCTTGTTTGTCGCTGGTAAGCTTATATTCTGTTTATTTGTTTAAGAAATATATTTGTATGTAGGTATGTATGTGTGTATGATGCATGCATGCATGTATGTATGTATGTATGTATGTATGTATGTGTGTATGATGTTTGTATGTATGTATGTATGTATGTGCGATCGAAAGAACTTGTGCGTGGAATATTTTGTGGCTGTGTAGAATACATTTATATTTTGCAACGTAATCATTTTCTTTGGCTGCGATTATTTTAAGGCAGCAAGTTTCAACTAACTACAGTCATAAGCAGAGAAACAAAAAGTAAAAATTTGCAAGTTAGCAAAAATGCTAACTTCTCCTCCTCCTTCCCACTTCCTTCTCTTTCCTTTATGTAGTTTGTTTTTGAAATAAGAAAACACTTGTAGATTTTTTATTTTTCTATACATTTATTGTTTAAAGTTTTTTAAAATTTTATAATAATACATACATTAATATTTTAAAGAGTGTAAAAATTCATTTAAAGCAAGATATTTCTTTTGTTAGTAAAATAGCATTTTTTAATGCGCAAACACCAAGTTTATGATAATTACAATGAAAATATTCTGGATACTTAATCTCCATTTGTTTAAAGTTGATACAGCCTATATCCTCAACGTTAAAAATTTTTCGGCATAAAATTTTTTCCAACCATCGTCTTTTCTCTTCACCTTTTACATAAATTTTAGAACATCTTGCGTTGGCTTTTAAAAAATTGCAAACGCTTTCAAAAGAAACTGATCCAGCAGTCCAGCTAAGGTGATGATAGTTTTTCGTTAGCCACTTTGCTTCTCTTTGCTTTTTTATTGATAAGCATTTAAAATCAAATGGTGGTTTTATAATGAAATTGTTATATTCATAATTGTTGAAAACAATCGCTACTTCTTTTGCGATGAAATCATTTGAATTACTTTTGAAACCTTGTACGTCTATAAAAATTGTGTTATTTTCCATATTACTCAATTTATAAGACTTTTCGAACTTGTCCTTTGATGGGTATATATTCTATTATGCGATCATGAATAAGAATGCAGTAAGCTGATGTCTTTGCTGCAATATTAGTTGCTGTTTCAAATGCTATTTTTATATCAATCGGTCCATTATTGAGTGATTCATTCTGATGACTGACATCTACTACAATAATAGGAGCTTTTGTCTTAAACTCTGATGCAGATAGAAGCGGTTGAGATTCCCTCATATAGTAACTTTGTTGGAATCTTAGATACATATCATATAGAATTGCATATCGTTCATTTTTGAACTTTATGTTAAGATCATCATATGGATATGAGACTGAATTTAAATGTACTTTTAAATTAGTCAAATCACAATGAACAAACTTATTTTCTTGTTGAAAAGCAATCAATACAAAACGGGGGCGTTCTCTATTTGCAGCCAGTTTAACATTCCAAATATGGCTAGTACCTGTGTTTAATTGTGGATTAACATGACAAACCCAACTGCGAAATGCCATAGGTATAGAAGCACCATTGTTAATAATTTTTATCATATTCAATTTGCTAAAGTCGGATAATTGTACATGTGGGATTCTCCATGAGATGAGTGAAATTGTAAGTTTAGCTTTTTCAGTAGAAACACTCGAGCGTACAAGATCTTCATCATTCTTATTGCGCAAGAGTATCAATTCATGTTTTCCATTTAGTATAACTTTGTTGTAGTCTTCGGCGAATCCTAGAAGCATTTTTAGAGGTACATAAAAATTGAAAAATCCATTTTCAAGAGTGACATCGTCAATTTTGTTCCATCCAGCATTTTGCATCACATTGCTTTCTGTTGGTGACAGAGAAACCAAATTTTTTATAGTGCTTGTGGCTCCTAAATATCTTGTATGGTCAATTTCAATTCCATTGAGCTCATAGCGAATTTCATCAAATAGATATGCCACAAAGTTGTTTTTTAATAAAAAGTTCTCCGAAGAAGAAGAAGAAGATTTGGCCTTATTATCATCGACAACAAATCCCTCTACATAAATGTAGCTCTCACTGGATAGCACATACAAATCTTGATTTTGTATTGAAATTCTAATTTCATCATTATTGTTGTAAGATTGTAAGTATGGTACATATGTATGATAGTCCTTTTTGATTATATTCTCATCAGACAAGGGTTTATCTAAGACATCTATTATTGAACTCATTTTGTCTTCAATTTAAAATTCAAGGACTTTAGAAAATTTTTATTTGATGTTGTTAGAGCTTTTTGTTGAGCTGGTCGCTTTAATGTTGTTGTTGTTGTTCTTGATGCTATATTTTTCAATGTATTTGTGTTGTATATTAGCATTATTTAGTTGGCCTTAAATGTATTCGTATTGTAATTTCCTCTCCTCGGAAATTAATTAAATCACCGTGTTGATCCAGTACGCGCAGCGCTAGTGAACTTATCTCTCTGGTGTTTACAGGTAAATAGATAAGATTTCTTGGAACCTCATCTATTTTATAGCCTGGAGGCACATTAATCGGAAATTCATGAAGTGTATGCGATTTCGAGTTATTCATATATGTGTTCATAGCGATACTACTTTCAATTCGCAAGAGATTCACTTTAAAAATATTATTTGGAAGATCTGAATAATAATATTTGTTTGGTGTTAGGATTTTGCTATTGAATCCTAAAAGTTTTCCAATTGTATTGTCTTTATTAAAATATACAAGATCCTTGGAACTATTAACTTTAACTTGCATTGTATTGTTATTGGCTTCAATAAAAATCTTATTTGCTGGGCAGAGTCGTTTGTATTCCTCTTCTATAAAATCAACTATATTATTTAATTCGTAAGATCCAATTGGTATTTCAATTATATGTTCCCCTATATGAAACATATTGTTGTAGGTGTCTACATTTGGAATACTGTTGTATGAATGAAAATCAGTTAGAGCACACTCATATGCACCATGTAATTCAATAGGAGGAAAGTAACTAGCAGATAGTTCTGATGAGTTAGAGCTCAGAGTAAGTGTTATTGACATTATAACAGTCTGATTACAATTAAATGTTTAGTACACAGTATGGTTTATAAGTATGATTTACATATTTTATTTAAAACTTTTTCTCATTTTAAAATTAACATTAGTTTCTTAATATTAATGCTATTGTTGTTGTTGCAATTGATGTTGTTGTTGTTTCTAATTTAGTTTTTCTTCCAACTATAATATTTCATCTTTACTTATCCAAGAATTGTGTTGATTAGAAAATCCCAGCCATTTAACATATACCTCCTTCCCTTTAATTTTAAGAACCTTTTCAACTAGATATGTATTTGGAAATCTAGTTTTTGAAAGTTCCTCAGTATAGAAGCCACCTTTAATAGGATTGCCAAGATAGTCTTCTAATATGTATGTTACAGGATTTGTATTTTGAACTCTTGTAATTGTGAAAATTTCTGTACTCCAATTTGGAGTATAACCTTTTTCAAATGTGTGCTTATATTTGCTTATGCGAACATGATCTCCCACATTAAATTTTGACATTTTATACATTTTCAAATGACTGTATACTGTATTTAGCAGCTTTTCCTCATTTGTTGAGTTGACTTTAATAGGAGCCATTTTAATGGTACGATGAACTTTTCTATTGTATGCATTGAGTAAATCTTTGTATATATCAATCCACTTATATGAACCATTATAACTAAATTCTTTCCACATCATTCCTTTCAATGTTCTATTAAATCGTTCTACTATTGATGCTTTCATAATGCTATATGTTGAGTAGTGATTAATGTTGTATTTATGCATTAATTTTCCAAAGTGTTTGTTGAAAAATTCTTTGCCATCATCTGTTTGTAAGTTTTTTGGTACTCGTCCCAATTCAAAAATATCTTCCATTGCCTTGGTTGTTTCGAGTGCTGTTTTTGTTTTTAGCGGTACTGCCCATGCAAATTTTGAGAATGTGTCAATTACAGTCAACAAAAATCGATAATTTCTATTTTCTTTAGAATAGTTCCCCATTTCAACTAAATCAGCTTGCCAAAGATCATCTATTCCTTTCATTACAACTCTGCGACGCACAAATTGTTTTCGTGCTTGCTTATGGAGTTCATTTACTAAATTTCTTTTTGAAGACATTAAGTTGTTTTTAAAGATTTTTTGCAGAGTGTTGTGATCTGCTTGACGCACTTTCAGCTATTGATACAAACATATAATTTTCTAATCTATAAATTTTCTCATTAAGCTGTTCAATTTGTTCTTCAAAGGATGTTTTAATATGTAGAATATCTTTTTCAATTTTATAATTTTCTTCTATATATAATTTTATTTCGCGTTGTAGTTCCTCAATTTGCATTTGAATATCTTCTCGTATTATAGTATTATCCCCCTTAAAGTATGTTAATAATTTCTCTTCTAATTTTTCGATTTGAGTTTGCAAAAACAATTTATTGATAACATCGTTTTCCTCCAGAGCTTTTGCAACATTTTTGATCCTTTTGTTTTGGACATCAATGTTGTTGTTCGTATCCACAAAGAACCCCAGCAGTTTAGGTGCATTTTTCAAAGAAATTGTGCTGCTAGTATCGTTTAAATAGTGTCCAAATTTATCAACAGACATACTCTATTTAGTTTACTAAAGTTAGTGTATTATATTCGCTTCACGTAGTTCTTCAATAATTGATACAATTTCGTTATTGTGATTAGTATGACCTGCACCTTGTGATGCGAGCAGTAGTCGAAGTCTATCTACTAACTCATTTGGATCGTCCCAGTATATATAGTTGGGATTATTGATGTTAACTTGCATCATTCCCTCACCTAAATAGCTACCTTTGGGCTTAGACCCTGTTGATTCAGGTAAATTCTTCTGGTTTTTCTCATCAATAAATTTCTTAATAATATATTTATATTTATATCCTCTAGTACCCTTAATTTGACCATCAGGTTTAAAGTCTCTTCTATATGCATTAGTAGTAATTAAAATCTTTTTATAGATTTCAAGTTCAAATTTATCGTAATTTTTTGGTATTTTATGAAACATTAGAGAAAATAGTCCTGGTGTTAGAGCCCATATTTGACCACCAACTTGTATTTTATCTTCATTCAGTTTTAGGCTACTATTACCAAATTTCCATTCATTATTGTAATCTTTGTGTGGGCCATAGTTTGTATCTAACTCATTTCTTCCTTCCAAAACTGATAAATCAGTATAAGTATATTCTGTATTGGAAGTCTGTGAGTAAAAATCATCTTCATCATCATCATCATCATCATCATTTTCAGTATTAACATCATTAAATAAGATGGTATTATCAAAAATTGTCCCTTCTACTAGTTTTTTTGGTGTACTTGTCTCTATCTTGACTGATGGGTTTTCAGGCTTTAAACTTGTATTATTTTCAACTTCTGTCTTGATGTTACTTTCTTCTTTTATACGAATTCTTTTAAAATTTTTAGAACTATTTATGAATTCTTTAAGAGGTTCTGTTATAGGTTTGAATGTATCTCTTAATTGTTCACGTGTATCTATTTCACCAGTTTTTAAACTACGAAGCTTTTTCTTCAACACATTCCTTGTCAACACCAACTGTTTTAAAATTTTCTCATCCATGTTTGCTAAGGGCAAATAACAGGTATCAGCAATGAGATCAGCTTTTCAGGACCTGGTCTGGTTTTCAGATCAGCTTATCAGGACCTGGTCTGGTTTTCAGATCAGCTTTTCAGGACCTGGTCTGGTTTTCAGATCAGCTTTTCAGGATCTGGTCTGGTTTTCAGATCAGCTTTTCAGGACCTGGTCTGGTTTTCAGATCAGCTTATCAGGAGCTGGTCTGGTTTTTAGATCAGCTTATCAGGACCTGGTCTGGTTTTCAGATCAGCTTTTCAGGACCTGGTCTGGTTTTCAGATTAGCTTATCAGGACCTGGTCTGGTTTTTAGATCAGGTTATCAGGAGCTGGTCTGGTTTTCAGGTAGCTGGTATAGTTTGGAGATCAGCTTATCAGGTATCGGATGAGGTTATAGCAAATAGATGTATCAAGTTTAAAGTTAGATTAATAACTAAAGTCAATCTTTTATGAAAAGTAGTTTATATAGTTATGAAAAAGTCAAATTGCTTTCTGTAGCGACCATCATTTAATTCGTTATCTTTGCTTATCACTAAAAAGCCATATTTATCCTTCCAACATTCTCTACAAATTTCTTGGAACTTTTCGTAACTCATATCGCTGCCAACTGAAATTGTTAAATTTGGGTAATTAAAATTTGAAAATTTTAAAATTCTTGAAATTTGATACCTACGAGGGTGGTTCAATAAGTCCTTTAAATATTTTTCGAGGGTGGTTTAATAAGTCACTCTTATTTTTTTAACATAAGGAGTGTTTGTTTACATTAAGTGTATGTCTGTCTCTCTCTCTCTCTCTGTCTGTCTGCATGACCGTGGAAATTTGAGTCTTTCAGTGATTTGGGTTGTGTAATAATTTCTGGGTGTCCTTTGTCGGGGTTATGGGTAATTAAACTTAAAAATTTTAATCTACGCCGGAGTGGGATTTCACTACTACTATCTGAGGTTTAAAAACATATATTTATACTAAAATTATCTATATACTACTACAAATATGAATAGTTAAAGAAATTACATAATTTCATAATTAAAAGAATGGGTTATTATACATTTATTTTTTTCTGGTAATGAAGCTTAATACATTTCAATTATGATATTTGCTGATGTTGCATGTGGAAAGCAGAATAATATACATACATATGTACGTGTACGTGTATATTTTTGTATGGGGCGACAGAAGAATGATGACTCATTCTACTTGTGCCAAACATAAGCATAATTCTTAATACAGGCATACATACATACATACAGACAAAGTCAAAAATATAAATAAACAAGAAGCAAAACTAGAACGACGTCAGTTCAAAATTATTTTAAGTATGGGTGCATTTAATTTATAAGATTTGTTGATTTACGCAAGTTAAAAAACGTTTTTAAGCTAATATTCTATTATGAATACAATTTTAGCGAATTTTGCTCAAAGAACATTTGAAATGCTGTTTAAAATTTTTATGAATATGGCTATAAGCATTTAATAAGAGACAATGCATATGTAATTATAATGTTTAAGTAAGATGAGAAAAATATGAAGCATGTTTACAAGGTTCATGTTGGCAGTAATATGAATTTTGACAAGTTTTAAAAAATTTGTAGAGTGTTGGAAGGATAAATATGGATTTTTGATTATAAGTAAATATATTGAATTAAACGATTTTCGTTATAGAAAAAAAAAAATACTGCTAATAAAAGATAGACTTTAGTTATTTCATCTGACCTGAAAACCAGACCAGCTCCTAATAAGCTGACCTGAAAATCAGACCAGCTCCTAATAAGCTGACCTGAAAACCAGATCAGGTCCTGATAGCCTGATCTGAAAACCAGACCAGGTCCTGAAAAGCTGATCTGAAAACCAGACCAGGTCCAGAAAAGCTGATCTGAAAACCAGACCAGGTCCTGAAAAGCTGATCTGAAAACCAGACCGGGTCCTGAAAAGCTGATCTGAAAGCCAGACCAGGTCCTGAAAAGCTGATCTGAAAACCAGACCAGGTCCTGAAAAGCTGATCTGAAAACCAGACCAGGTCCTGAAAAGCTGATCTGAAAACCAGACCAGGTCCTGAAAAGCTGATCTGAAAACCAGACCAGGTCCTGAAAAGCTGATCTAATAGCTGATAAGCTGATCTAATAGCTGACACCTATTGTACTATATATTTGCTGTTAGCAAACGTAAATGAGATGGTGTTAAAGCAGTTGGTGTCGATAAGAAAATACCTAATGAAATATAATGGAATTTCATAATATTGTGAAATTCGATTTGTTTTGTACAGAACCTTTCAACGATAACAAGACTGTGCATGTTTAAGTGATATGAAAAGAAAAAACAAGAATTCGCATGAAAGAAGAAAGTAATATCAAGACAGAAGTTCAGAATATACAATTTTAAGGACTGAGAAACGATCAGTCAAGATAGAGGCAAGTAAACAAAAAAAAAAAAAAAATAGTAGAAGGAACAATATTACGAACTAAATAGATTTTATAAATGTTACCTGTTATTATCGACAAAATTAGATGATATAGTTATATCATATCAGAAAACGTTTAGTCATAAAAACACCTTCGTTGGAGGAGGTATAGTAGATAAAAAGAATAAACTCTCTAACTGGTGACCTTTATCTTCCCGGATATTAGTATTGTGGACCTGAAACAAAACTACAAAAACGTTTAAATTGAGGTGACAAAGGAATTAATTTATTGGACTCTGCTTGTAAGGATTTAAGCATTAGACATAAAGCTGATAAAATACTTGAAAATTCAGCTTGGGATCGAGTTTTATCAAAAGATAGTAGTATTGCTGAAAAATCATTTGCCTATATGGTTACTAACGCAATGAAAGCCAAAACAAAATTTGGTATGGGTGTGGAGAAAAAGAAAAATGTTAAAAAGAACAAGATAAATGATAAAAAACTGTTTAGAACATCAATTAGAGCTGTAACAAAAATACTAAACAAGGAAAAACCATTAAATATTAACTCAGCAATTAAAATTGCCCGAAAAACTATCAACAAATCATTAAAAGGAAGAAAATCTCAAATTATAGTACCACATGTAATACGTGTACCAAAAATTGGTGGGTTTTTGCCTCTAATACCGATTTTAACTGCTCTGGGTGCAATTGATAGTCTAACAACTGGAGGTGCTGCTATAGCTAAAGCTGTTAATGCAACAAAGAATGCAAAAAATCAACTTGATGAAGCAATTAGACATAATAGAGCGATGGAATCTATAGCAGTTGAAAAGGGACTTTACTTAAAACCATATAAAAAGGGTTATGGTTTAGTTTACAAAGAGGAATCAAAAAACTCTTAGAGATGCTACGAACGGACCACTATCTGATGTGGACATAAACCGTTTCTCTATAAATATTCCATATTTTAGAGGAGTTTTCATGTTGAATACTCTACCAAAACGAACAAAGAAAATAGAATGTGGAATAATCAATTTAGACGTATCAACAGGACCTGGTACACATTGGGTAGCATATTATAAAAACAACAATGAAAAAGAATATTTCGACAGCTTTGGAAACTTACAACCTCCTTCGGAAGTAGTCAAATATCTTGGTAGAAATATAAAATACAACTATAATCAACATCAGAATTTCAATACATTTACCTGTGGTCATTTATGTCTTAAATTTCTTTATGAAATAACTGAAAATATTAAATAAAAAAGCACAAACATTTATATTTTACAAAACTCTTTCATGTATTTTTATTTATAATTTAAAATACAAAATTATTATATATTATTGCCAAATTGGAAATTGGGAATTTTGAATTAGAAATTCACTCAGCTCGCTTTCAACAATTAAGCTTTGTTCACCTTCTCTACTTAAGCAATATGATCCGCTCGAGAGTTCTTTAATTTCAGCATCGGTTAAAGCATTATATCGCTTTGGGAGGAACATTATGTGGTTTTCCATTTCAACTTTTAGTGTTGGCCCATATTTTGTTGTTACTCTTGACACTTTTCGAATGGTGTATTTAGTTGATGTCTCAAGCTCCTTTATGTGGATTAAGGTTTTATTTTTTAGTGAATTAAATTTTGATGTTAGATTTGTTGTAGACTCCATTTTTGTTTTATTTATTTATTTTTTTTATTTACTTCTGCGCATTTTGAATGTTTAACTGAAAATGATCTTGAAAGTAGCGATGACGACTTCAAGAAGGCTAATCGAAAATATGGTGAAATAGTGAATAAGTGGAGGGGTAGTGATAGACAGAAAGAGACAGTTATAGAGAGAAAAGGGGTAGAGAGAGATAGAGTGCTAAAAAAGATGTATGGAATATAGATGATGGTATAGATATTTTAAGGATCAAGAGATACTACTTTAAAAATTTAAAAGAGGAAATTAGTCTTAAAGGAACCTTCAAACAATCATCATTCATTAACTTATAAGCAAATAAAATGAGTCAAATCAGACGTACTCTAAACCAATTTATAAGAGATTTTGAAATTGAAAGCTTCAGGCTTTTCGATCATTGGGAGATGATAAATTTTTTTCAAAATATGCTGGATGAGAACGAAGAATATGGTATCATGGAAGATGAAGACAACACAGAAGGCCACTTCAGAAGCTGTCCTTGGTATAATCCTGAGTGTGAGGAAGGACCAGATACTTGCAGATGTACAATATATTTTTTGCGTAAAAGTATATTAGAAAATTTAATAATTGGATATTATGAAATGTTTCCATCATTATAATAAAAATAAATAAAATTAAATTAAAATGTATTATTAATATAAATAAAATTAAACTAAATTTATCCTTGTTTTGTGTTATTTTTTAAAGGATATTTAGGAATCATTTATTCGAATAGAAAATTACAGAAACTTGTATGTAGTGAAAAATATAAGGACTTATCCGATTATCTAAATTGTTTCTCTTTATGAAAATATGAAATTCAATGGAATTTCATAATATAGTGAAATTCAATTTGTTTTGTGCAGAACCTCTCAGGGAAAACAAGACTGTGCATGTTTAAGCGATATGAAAACAAGAATTTGCAAATAAGCAAAAACGAAAGTTTTTTTGTTTCAACGAAGTAAAGCCAATAAAGAAATAAACACTTTGGAAAATTAATGCATAAATACAACATTAATCACTACTCAACATATAGCATTATGAAAGCATCAATAGTAGAACGATTTAATAGAACATTGAAAGGAATGATGTGGAAAGAATTTAGTTATAATGGTTTATATAAGTGGATTGATATATACAAAGATTTACTCAATGCATACAATAGAAAAGTTCATCGTACCATTAAAATGGCTCCTATTAAAATCAACACAACAAATGAGGAAAAGCTGCTAAATACAGTATACAGTCATTTGAAAATGTATAAAATGTCAAAATTTAATGTGGGAGATCATGTTCGCATAAGCAAATATAAGCACACATTTGAAAAAGGTTATACTCCAAATTGGAGTACAGAAATTTTCACAATTACAAGAGTTCAAAATACAAATCCTGCAACATACATATTAGAAGACTATCTTGGCAATCCTATTAAAGGTGGCTTCTATACTGAGGAACTTTCAAAAACTAGATTTCCAAATACATATCTAGTTGAAAAGGTTCTTAAAATTAAAGGGAAGGAGGTATATGTTAAATGGCTGGGATTTTCTAATCAACACAATTCTTGGATAAGTAAAGATGAAATATTATAGTTGGAAGAAAAACTAAATTAGAAACAACAACAACATCAATTGCAACAACAACAATAGCATTAATATTAAGAAACTAATGTTAATTTTAAAATGAGAAAAAGTTTTAAATAAAATATGTAAATCATACTTATAAACCATACTGTGTACTAAACATTTAATTGTAATCAGACTGTTATAATGTCAATAACACTTACTCTGAGCTCTAACTCATCAGAACTATCTGCTAGTTACTTTCCTCCTATTGAATTACATGGTGCATATGAGTGTGCTCTAACTGATTTTAATTCATACAACAGTATTCCAAATGTAGACACCTACAACAATATGTTTCATATAGGGGAACATATAATTGAAATACCAATTGGATCTTAGGAATTAAATAATATAGTTGATTTTATAGAAGAGGAATACAAACGACTCTGCCCAGCAAATAAGATTTTTATTGAAGCCAATAACAATACAATGCAAGTTAAAGTTAATAGTTCCAAGGATCTTGTATATTTTAATAAAGACAATACAATTGGAAAACTTTTAGGATTCAATAGCAAAATCCTAACACCAAACAAATATTATTATTCAGATCTTCCAGTTAATATTTTTAAAGTGAATCTCTTGCGAATTGAAAGTAGTATCGCTATGAACACATATATGAATAACTCGAAATCGCATACACTTCATGAATTTCCGATTAATGTGCCTCTAGGCTATAAAATAGATGAGGTTCCAAGAAATCTTATCTATTTACCTGTAAACACCAGAGAGATAAGTTCACTAGCGCTGCGCGTACTGGATCAACACGGTGATTTAATTAATTTCCGAGGAGAGGAAATTACAATACGAATACATTTAAGGCCAACTAAATAATGCTAATATACAACACAAATACATTGAAAAATATAGCATCAAGAACAACAACAACAACATTAAAGCGACCAGCTCAACAAAAAGCTCTAACAACATCAAATAAAAATTTTCTAAAGTCCTTGAATTTTAAATTGAAGACAAAATGAGTTCAATAATAGATGTCTTAGATAAACCCTTGTCTGATGAGAATATAATCAAAAAGGACTATCATACATATGTACCATACTTACAATCTTACAACAATAATGATGAAATTAGAATTTCAATACAAAATCAAGATTTGTATGTGCTACCCAGTGAGAGCTACATTTATGTAGAGGGATTTGTTGTCGATGATAATAAGGCCAAATCTTCTTCTTCTTCTTCGGAGAACTTTTTATTAAAAAACAACTTTGTGGCATATCTATTTGATGAAATTCGCTATGAGCTCAATGGAATTGAAATTGACCATACAAGATATTTAGGAGCCACAAGCACTATAAAAAATTTGGTTTCTCTGTCACCAACAGAAAGCAATGTGATGCAAAATGCTGGATGGAACAAAATTGACGATGTCACTCTTGAAAATGGATTTTTCAATTTTTATGTACCTCTAAAAATGCTTCTAGGATTCGCCGAAGACTACAACAAAGTTATACTAAATGGAAAACATGAATTGATACTCTTGCGCAATAAGAATGATGAAGATCTTGTACGCTCGAGTGTTTCTACTGAAAAAGCTAAACTTACAATTTCACTCATCTCATGGAGAATCCCACATGTACAATTATCCGACTTTAGCAAATTGAATATGATAAAAATTATTAACAATGGTGCTTCTATACCTATGGCATTTCGCAGTTGGGATTGTCATGTTAATCCACAATTAAACACAGGTACTAGCCATATTTGGAATGTTAAACTGGCTGCAAATAGAGAACGCCCCCGTTTCGTATTGATTGCTTTTCAACAAGAAAATAAGTTTGTTCATTGTGATTTGACTAATTTAAAAGTACATTTAAATTCAGTCTCATATCCATATGATGATCTTAACATAAAGTTCAAAAATGAACGATATGCAATTCTATATGATATGTATCTAAGATTCCAACAAAGTTACTATATGAGGGAATCTCAACCGCTTCTATCTGCATCAGAGTTTAAGACAAAAGCTCCTATTATTGTAGTAGATGTCAGTCATCAGAATGAATCACTCAATAATGGACCGATTGATATAAAAATAGCATTTGAAACAGCAACTAATATTGCAGCAAAGACATCAGCTTACTGCATTCTTATTCATGATCGCATAATAGAATATATACCCATCAAAGGACAAGTTCGAAAAGTCTTATAAATTGAGTAATATGGAAAATAACACAATTTTTATAGACGTACAAGGTTTCAAAAGTAATTCAAATGATTTCATCGCAAAAGAAGTAGCGATTGTTTTCAACAATTATGAATATAACAATTTCATTATAAAACCACCATTTGATTTTAAATGCTTATCAATAAAAAAGCAAAGAGAAGCAAAGTGGCTAACGAAAAACTATCATCACCTCAGCTGGACTGCTGGATCAGTTTCTTTTGAAAGCGTTTGCAATTTTTTAAAAGCCAACGCAAGATGTTCTAAAATTTATGTAAAAGGTGAAGAGAAAAGACGATGGTTGGAAAAAATTTTATGCCGAAAAATTTTTAACGTTGAGGATATAGGCTGTATCAACTTTAAACAAATGGAGATTAAGTATCCAGAATATTTTTATTGTAATTATCATAAACTTGGTGTTTGCGCATTAAAAAATGCTATTTTACTAACAAAAGAAATATCTTGCTTTAAATGAATTTTTACACTCTTTAAAATATTAATGTATGTATTATTATAAAATTTTAAAAAACTTTAAACAATAAATGTATAGAAAAATAAAAAATCTACAAGTGTTTTCTTATTTCAAAAACAAACTACATAAAGGAAAGAGAAGGAAGTGGGAAGGAGGAGGAGAAGTTAGCATTTTTGCTAACTTGCAAATTTTTACTTTTTGTTTCTCTGCGTATGACTGTAGTTAGTTGAAACTTGCTGCCTTAAAATAATCGCAGCCAAAGAAAATGATTACGTTGCAAAATATAAATGTATTCTACACAGCCACAAAATATTCCACGCACAAGTTCTTTCGATCGCACATACATACATACATACATACAAACATCATACACACATACATACATACATACATACATACATACATGCATGCATGCATCATACACACATACATACCTACATACAAATATATTTCTTAAACAAATAAACAGAATATAAGCTTACCAGCGACAAACAAGCTGGACCCCCCACACACAAGCATTAGGGGTGTTCACATACATGAGAACGTTTTATAAATAAATAAAATAATTTATGTAATTATTTTATTCATTTATTTAATTATTTTATTTTATAAGAATTTATTAGCGTGAGGAAATCACACAAGCACATTCCCATGATTCATATGAAACCATATGACCTAGTAGTCATCAAACCTTCTTTCTCTGATATTACTGATATAGTATTACGATAACAAATTTCTACAGTATGGCAACACTGGGAGCATTAGAAAATAATAATCATGTTTTGCCGTCGGCATTTGAAAAAAATAATAATCATGTTTTGCCGTCGGCATTAGGAAAAATTATCATGCATTGACGTAGGCATTAGGAAAAATTATCATGTATTGCCGTCGGCATTTGAAAATAATTATGTATTGCCGTAGGCATTAGGAAATAATTATGTATTGCCGTAGGCATTAGGAAAAATAAGTATGTATTGCCGTAGGCATTAGGAAAAATTATCATGCATGCCGTAGGCATTAGGAAAAAGACAGACTTATTGAACCACCCTCGAAAAATATTTAAAGGACTTATCGAACCACCCTCGTAGGTATCAAATTTCAAGAATTTTAAAATTTTCAAATTTTAATTACCCAAATTTAACAATTTCAGCAACAATTTAACAATTTTAATTGGGGCAGAAGCGATAGTTCCCTACTACTAACAAATATTAATACAGTAATCATTGAATGATATATATTTTGAATAGATGCTATATAAACAACGTATCAGCACATACTATTCATCAGTTTTCACTTGACGTTAGTCCAGGATATAAAATAACATAAAGACCTGCTAATCCAATATATTTACCTATAAATTCGAGAGAAATATCTACACTGGTTTTAAGAGTTGTCGATCAGGACGGAAACTTAATAAATTTTCGTGGAGAAAAAATATCTACTAGATTACATTTGAAACCTATTAAAGAATGATTATATTCAACAAAAATAGTTTGTATAAGGATTCACCAATCACTCTATCATCATCTGCAACACAACACACATTAAAGAGGGTTTCTTCTGGTAAACAAAAGTTGCATAATAAAAAGCTGATACATCAAACAAGCAAACATCAATGAAACCTTTTAAATAAAACTAGTCGAAAGTTCTTACGAAATTTAGGATTTCAACTAAAATATGAAAATTAATAGTTTAATTAATATATTAAACAAACCACATTTTGATAATTCTATTATTAAAAAAGAGTATCACAGCTATAATTCAAACTTACAATCTTTCAAAAACAATGATGAAATCCGAAAATCAATACAAAACTAAGATTTATATGTTTTACCAAGTGAAAGCATGCTTTATATTGAAGGTTATGTAACAAAAGAAGACTCAACAATCTCTACAAATATACAACTACTGAACAATTGTATGGCTCACCTCTTTGATGAGATTCGATATGAATTAAATGGAATAGAAATTGATCGTACACGACATTTAGGAATTGCATCAGAAATTAAAAACTATAATTCATTAAATACATCTGAAAGAAATGGCTTGATTAATGCTGGATGGGCTCCAACCGATAGTGACGAAAATCTTACACTTATTAGCGGTTATTTCAATTTTTGCGTGACATTGAAAAATTTGCTAGGATTTGCTGAAGATTTTAATAAAATAATAGTTAACTCGAAACATGAATTAATCTTGTTAAGAGTAAAAGATGATAAAAAAGTTTTTAAATCTAAGGTATTAACTGAAAAAGTTAAGTTAACCATTTTAAATATTACATGGAAAGTGCCACATGTTCAACTTGATGATGTTCACAAATTGGAAATATTTAAAACAATTAATAGCCACCGGTCGCTAAATGTGTCTTTTAGAAGCTGGGATATGCATTACTATCCTTCACTTCCAGAAACCACTACTGTATTATGGAATGTTAAGCTTGCTAGTGAAAATGAAAGACCACGTTTCCTGCTTTTAGCGTTTCACAACAATGATAATAACACATTTCAACATTGTGATTTAACAAATATAAAGGTACATCTAAACTCCGACGTATATCCGTATGATGATCTAAACTTTAAATTTGATCGAAATCGGTTTGCACTACTATACGATATGTATCAAAAGTTTCAAGAAAGCTACTATTCACGAGATCCACAACCTCTACTATCACGAGAAGACTTTAAATCAATAGCGCCCATAATTGATGTAACACATCAAAATGAGATTGTTAAAACTGGACCAATAGATATTCGTATTGAATTGAAAACGCTTAAGAATATACCAACAGGATCATCTGCATATTGTTTAATCATACATGATAGAATGTTTGAATATATTCCTCTTACAAATGAGATAAAAAAACTATTGTAAAAACAATATTAAGATAAGTAATATATAAATAAATGTTTTTGAATTAAAACTGATTTGTTTTTATTTAATTTATGATTTATTCAGGTTAGGTAATGAATATATCAATATTGTGAAATTGAAGAACTTGAATTGAAAATATTTTAGGGTATATAAGGAAGCAATATTAATATGTGTTTATCATATCATCCCTAACCGTTATACAGTGTGTATAGTATATCGCTTACTAAACGTAAAATGAAATTTATCATTTTTTATTTACTCATTATATTAAAAGTGGTATATGGTATTTCACTACCAATGTCTATTATCAGTACTCCACTATAGAAGAGAACACAAAAAGTTTAAAATTTAATTTTACACTTCCCAACGAAGATATTTTAAAAATTAATATATCCCTTGTAATGTTAAAAGAAAGTAAAGTTTTATAAACAAGAGATAGTGATTATCAAATGAATGATAATATTGATATAAGATCAATAACTACTACTTCTACTACTACTATATCAACACTGTTCTTTGAAAAAGAGGAGTAAAGCTATGAGATAGAGGATTTAAATGATGAAACTCAGAATAATCAATCTTTTTATAATTATTTTTCGTTAACTACTGATTCATCCAAGAAAATAAATGAAACTGCTTCGTTATCAGCCCAAAAATTGTTTACAATAGATGACGTTATAGTGGCATTTCGTAAGGAATTAATTAGAAAGGAATCAAATATTGGTGGTATACTGGACTCTAATGAGTCATTTTACCGACATTTTAATCTTAAATATGATAATGTTGATGTAGCTATTGGTTGTACATATGGTAGTATATACGAGAAACGATATCTGAAAATAAGTTTTTATGAATATCGTGAAGTTAATGATGAACGCATATTAAGTAATGGTGAAATTGAAATAGTTCGAATACCTGATTCTTCACAAAAATTAAATAACATAAACATAATTGATGTTAAAAACTATACTCTAACGTATAAAATGATTATCGAATAAAGTTTTCATACTAGTATATTATCAACCATTACAGGAAAAACAATATGAATTCATTCGTTTCATTATTTTTAATAATTCTCATTCAGTTTAACATTGTATTTCATAGCAATCAAAATCCTTATAATCAACAACAACATGTTAAGTTAGATGGTGAAACTAGCAAATATTTAGACTTTAAAATTAAACATCAAATGGTTCTGTGAATGTAAGAGTACATTTATCGCTTCAATTGGAAAATGATGAAACTACAATAACAACAACAACTACAAAATCAACATTAAGTTTTTATAATAAGATGTATAATGATGCAGGAAATGAACACTTTACTGTAGATGAAGCAATCGAAACATTTAGGAAGGATTTGATTGAAAAGGAAACTAATATTGGTGGTATTATTGAAAGTTCTAGAAATAAGAGTGCGATGTAGATATTATATTAACTATGATTATCTTAAACTTAATATTTATTGTTTTGAATATAACGATGAAAGAGATGAAGATATACTTCCTTATGAAAGCGATTATCAAGAGAAATCAAGTCGTATAGTTAGTGGGGGTATAAATGATATAAATACAAGAACAGTTAACGTTAAAGATTATTCACAAATATTACACATGAGTATTCAGTAATTAACAATATGCTACTAAAAGAAATATATAATTTCTTAAAAAATTTCTCCAACATTATTTCCAACGAACATAAACAAGAACTTGTTAACATTCATTCAGTCGTATTTGGAGTATACAAACAACATGAAAATAAATAAAAATAAATTTGG